>CABHPP010148307.1:29118-46615 GCA_902168425.1 Peromyscus attwateri
GGTGGTGGTGGTGTGGTGGTGTGGTGGTGGTGTAGTGGTGGTGTGGTGGTGGTGGTGGTGGTGGTGGTGGTGGTGGTGGTGTAGTGGTGGTGTTGGTGGGGTGATGTGATGGTGGTGGGGTAGTGGTGGTGGTGGTGTTGTTGGGGTGGTGGTGGTGGTGGTGGTGTTGTGTGGTGGTGGTGGTGGTGTGTTGGTGGGGTGATGTGATGGTGGTGGGGTAGTGGTGGTGGTGGTGGTGTCTAGAGATACAGATTTGTGAGTCATCATCACTGGTGCTAAGATGGGCTGCCTTTGAGTTGCCCTTGCTCCCTGGTGTTCTGTCTGCTCTGCTGTCAGTGCGCTATCTGGGGTGAATACATTTGTTTATCTCTCTGTAGGAAGAGTCGCACCTCTGTATACCACCACTCTGCAGCCAGGGGTGCAGTCTCCCTCCTCTGATGCCATGACAAGGCTGGGTTGGTTTGGGCTCTCCTTCCTATATACCCGTGCTAGTGACTCTTCATCTGCTGCCCCTCTGCCTCTTCCTTTGCTTGTGGTTTCCCAGCCTCAAGAGTCCCACACAGTAGAGTTTGGCCTGATGACTTTGAATCCATGGTCATTCCCAGCCTGCCCGTCTTGCCCAGTTTTACCTTCCTGCGCCATGCCTCTCCAGGTAAGCTAAAGTTCACATGGAAGAGCCAGCCATGTGACCTTTGCTTCCATCTCTGCTTCCTGACCTGGACTTCAGAACCCAGTTTCCAAGATCTCTTTCAGGAGGGTCACTGGACCAGTCAGAGGGAGGAGTCACCTTGAACTCCTATGCAGCTTTCCTTGGCCCTGCTACTACTCCCCCAGCCCACAGGGCCTATGGAGACCTCGTGCCTCATGCCTGGGCCACAAGGAATTGGTCAAGAAAGAGCCAAGTAAACGAAGACCCATCAGCCCGCCTGCAATGATGGGAGACCAGTCCTCAGAACAAGCTGTAGGTCTGGAGGGGTCCTGTCCATTATTCCTGTGTGCCCCAGGCTCTGCTTCTCATCAGGTCCCCAGGGTAGTCTGTGCACTGTACCTTCCTATCACCACTTCCGTCCAGATGTGCAGGTGCCCCTGAGCAGTCGGGAAGAAGATGCAGAGGTGAGTGGCAGTGTTAGGACAGGAGGCAGGGGTGCATGCACAGGGAGCTCCTATCAGGGAGGCTTCAAAGCTGGTTGCTTCTATTCTTAATGGGGGGGGGGGGGATTCCCACTGGTTAAGACAGAAATAAATCAGCTTGAAATCTCTCCCTCACCCAGAGACAGAGATCATCGGAGTGCCTTAGACTCACACTGGGCAAGTAAACATCAGCTGTAATCTAAATGACAGAGGAAATGCATCTTTCACACATCTGGAGTCACAGCCACAGGCTGCCAGGTCAGAGGGTTTACAGCATCCCAGGGGACTCTTCTCTTATCATAATGAAACTGCGTCAAGGAAGAATGCAGCCAGTATTGCCCACAACCTAAACATGGCTGGGGTAAGTAGGGGGAGGGAGGAACAGGCAAGGAGCACAGCGGCCTCCCGCTGGGAAATACTGGGGGTATTTGCTGGTAGTAAAACTTTCTTTTGTATCTCACCCTGGAGTTATGAGGAGCACGAGTGGGTGATGAAAGGGAACAGGGCCTGGGCCGGTTGTGTAGACAGAAATGCGATTCTTACTGAATTAAAACAAACAAAACCAGCTCAACAAAAATCTCAGCCGCCAAGATCCTCCTGGGAAAGTCCTGCCCCCAATGACTGAGTCACTTCGTTTGTGATGAAAGTTCTGTCTCAAGACACAGCTATGATTTTAGTCACTGTGGAAGGGAAGAGTTCTCCCTGGAGCCGGAGCCCGGGCGGGCAGTGCTGCAGCGTCCTGGGATCCGGCTGTCCTGGCTGCCAACGTGGCTCCTCCTCCCCCCTTAACCCACAGAACCTCTGCATTGTTGGGGTTTGCAGTAAAACCTACATTTCCTGTTCTTTGTGCACCTAGAGAGGACCCAGGAAATGGAAGCAACATCAGCGAATTGTGTCATTCCGGCAGTTAGAGGGATGATTCAGATGAAAACTATGTCTTTGAGTCTTTTCCTTTTTCTCTTTGCTGACCGGAATCTAGAGCCGATGTCTCGTGTCTGACTTTGAAGACAGAAGCCTGTTATGGTTTGAATCTTAAATTTCCTCCACAGGTTTGTGTATAAAACACGTGGTCCCCGGCTGGTGCCGTTGTTTGGGGAAATTGTGGAAACATGGCGTATATATATGTCCTTGAGTCCCCGGTGGTCGGCCTTGACAGTGACTCCCATTTCTAGTTCCAATCCTTAAGCTTTCTGCTTCCTGGGACTGTCAGGTCCCAAAGAAACCCTTGACAGGACTCACTCAGTACCTGCCGCTTCCCACCCCACCCCCTACCCTAGAAGTCTCCAGCCTAGGAGCTTCGATTCCCTTCCCCCAGCTTCCGATTCCTATACAAACCTGCCATTTCAGTCATGTGCTCTCTTGGTCCTTGGCTTCTCTCTTGGGCCACCTGCCCTCTCTCCTCTTCTTCTCTCCTCTCTCTCTTGTTCTCCCCTCTCTTTCCTCTCACAGCCGGGTTCCGTCTGGACGTTCTCAGACACCTCTGGCTGTTCTCTCCCTCCTATCTAGAGTAAAACCCTTCTCTTCAGCCACACCTTGGGGCAGTCATGTCCTCATTTTGATTCACTGCCCTTGCTCCCTGTGAGCAAGCCAAGCCGCAAACTCCTAACGCTGCAGGTTGAGCCTCTCGATCTGCGGTGCCTTTCCGGCCGGGGTTGATCCTACATGACACAGCTGAGTCCAAACAAACCTCTCCTCCCTCAAGTTGCTTCTGCCTGGTACTTTGCCATAGAGACAAGAAAAGTCACTAGTGCAGAAAATCAGTACCATTGTTCGTGATGGATCCAACCCTGTGGCTCGCTGACCTTTGGAACGGGTTTGCAAGAGGAGTGTGGAATGTGGCAGAGTTCGGGTTAGACCCTGGATGCTCTAAGCAGAGCTTAATGGACCACCCTGGTGGAAGCTGATAAGACCAGAATGCCATTAGAAATGTGGACAGGACTGTGCTCATGAGGTTTCAAAGAGGAAGAGAGGCGATCAGTGATGGGCAAGAAGCCATTCCTGTCACATTCTGGCAAATGGCCAGGCTGTGTTCTGCCTGTGTCCTGAACATTTGAATGAGGTTGAATGAAAAAGTAATGGGGTAATTAATTTAGTAGAGAACACTTTATGACAGTGTAACATTCAGGCTACAGTGTGGTTGCTGCTAGCTGCTTTTAGCTGGTTTTGTGGTGGGAATTTAAAGCAAGAAATGGAGCAGAAGGTTATAAAAAGCATGATTAATGCTGCAGATAAAGCAGCTGTGATTGTTAAGGAGGTTAGTACCATTGACAGGAAATGTCTCAGTTTGCACTGAGGTGGCAGGACAATTGCCTTGAGGAAAAAAAATCTCACCTATAAAAGGCAGGACATTTTTGAAGGTCTGCACTACCTTGTCTTGGCAAAGTTCAGCAGTCACCTTCTTTTGTGTTCTGTTTGTCCAATTTGGACAGCATACTGTCAGCAGTTGAGGCAAGGGTGGTTTCTTGCTCAGTGGCTAACTTGGCCACAATGAAAGCAAAGTTCATATGGAAGTTTTTTGATATTCATCATCCTCTTTTGAAGTAAATTGGTGCTTCCAGGAGCAGATGTGTCTCACTGTCATGAAAAGCCTTACGTTATTAAAACATTTTAAATGCCATAGTCTGTATGCCTCTGGAAGTGTTTGAAGATCATCTGTTTACTTAAACTAGATCTCTGTTTGACCTTGAAAACATATTTAACATGACTATAAGTTTGATTGTTATAGATGACTAACTACTAACCTGTATTTCTTTATTATCCTAAATAGCTTTCAAGAACTAGAACTTTATATTACATTTTCAAATGAACTGCATTGGAGCAATACCTTAAATAAGAATAGAAACATATATACAGTATAATGAAAATAAACTTAAATTTGTATCAATATACAAAAATTCATACCAATGTAAAATATTTGAGACTAGTTGTTGCTTTTTTAGTTTAAAAGTAGATTCAATAATCTATCTTTTTGTCTTACCATTCACATATCCCTCTTTTTCCTTTTCAGAATGAGATCCTTGAATCTAATCTCCTTTGCTTAGTTTCCTCCCTGACCATGTCCAAAAACAATTTGTAACCAACCCTCCTAAATGATGACAAACATCCACCAAATGACCAAAATCCACTCCACCTCTTGGGCATGTGGGTGTCATATTCTTAAAATTACTTCCTGTTGTCTGGGGGTGACAACATCTTTAGGAGACCCTGAGAGAACTGGGATAATGGTCAAGTCCCAGGAGAGCTAGCTCTATTATTGTTTGTTTAGTCTCTGTGTGATGGGAAAGTGAAATGCCTATTTGAAGCCCCGGCTAAGTCATCTCTGAGGCTGGACCAGTTTGGCTAACTGCCTTGAAATCGTCCTGAGCAGTTTGTAGTCCAAAGCTGATCTTTGGGGGGTGTTTGTCGGCTTAGTCATGTTACCACAACCCAAGTGGAATAATTGTGATGGGGCCCCATCATCCTTTTGGAGACTTCAAAGGTCACTGTTAGGAATGGTCATAGTTCACTGCAGAAAACTTAAACATTTCAAATGTCACATGTAACAGACCTCAGAGAGCTTAAAGGACCACACTCTATTAAATACATTCGGGGTACACAAACTTAGTTCCTAGTTACCTGCTTTAGACTCAAGCCTGAAATCACATACCAGAAGCTAGATGAAGCCTTCTTCTAGAATTAGTTAATACTCTATATGACCATTAATATTGCAACAGAAAGTTCATATGTATGTTAATCTTATAGATTTTGAGATAATATTTGTACCTTAAGAAAAGTTTTAAAGAGTCAAAATAAAACCAAAGGATTGTAGGTGGACTTTTCTGTCCTTCCAGCCAAAATAATCACACAGATGCGATGGGATGTCTTTCTGTATGCTGTGAATATATGTTGCTCTGATTGGTTGATAAATAAAGCTGTTTGGCCAATGATGAGTCAGAATAAGGTTAGGTAGTACATTCCAACTGGAGAGAGAAGAAGAAAAGAGAGTGGAGAGATGCCAGCCCTGTCAGGAGAAGCAAGATGTGAAATACCAGTAAGTCACATCCATGCGGCAACTTATAGATTAATAGAAATGAGTCAACTTATGAGATCTAGCTAGCAAGAAGCCTGCTATAGGCCATGCAATTGATAATTAATATTAAGCCTCTGAATGATTATTTTATAAGTGGCTGTGGGACCTGGGGGCCAGGCAAGACTAGAGAAACCATCTGACTACACACAGAGACTTATTATTAATTATAAATGTTTAGCTGATAGCTCAGGCTTGTTACTAACTAACTCTTTCATTTTAAATTAATACATGTTCCTTATCTGTGCTTTACCACATGACAATACCTGTTTTTTCAACACAGCAAGTTCGTCTTGCTTCTCTTTACATCTTCTCAATACCTTCAGACTCCTCCTCCTCCTTCTTCCCAGCATTTTTTGAGTCTGATTCTCCTGCCTAACCTTATCCTGCCTAGCTATAGACCAGTCAGCTTCTATAATAAACCAATCACAGTGACATATATTCACACAGTGTAAAGGAATATTCCACATTTCCCCATTTTGTCTAAATAAAAAAGAAGATTTTAACTTTAACATAGTAAAATTATATACAACAAAAACAGTTACCAAGTAAGAATTACAGTTACAATATCCAGTCCATTTGTATTTGGCAAATTTAGAGAAAATACTATCTTATCTTTGTGAGTCTAAAGTTTTATACTTAATTTCCCTTTTTATCATAACTAAGGAAAACTTTAAGTCTAATTATGTAGTCTTTAACTCCATCAAAGACCCCAGAAGACTCTCTGTGTATGTCCCATCTTTACTTGGCTTATTATTTTTTAATTTTTTGTTACTTTACTCCTTTTTAAAGGATTTTACTTTATTATTTTTAAACTATTTTTTAATCTATGACTGTAGTTACCTTTTCTCTTCTCTCTCCCAAGCCTATGTGTATTTTTTAAACACACTGTAACCTGTTAAGAGGTTTTTTTCTATCTGGATCTGTCTTCATTGAGCATCTGTTTTGTTCTTTGATTGCATGAGATGAATTTTAAACTGGTATGTCATCTGCCAGCATTGTTAAGCTTTGTGAATAGTGCTAGCACATGGCAGTTGGCAGCTGGCTCCATCCCACAGGCAGCTGCCAGAAGATGCCTCTCTGCATTGCAGTCAGATGAGAGGCACGAGACTAAGAAGCCATGTTTGACTCTGTGTTTGTGTGTTTAAAACCTTTTTTTAAAGCTTTCTCAGGTCTTATGTGATCTACATTGTCCCACACTGGGTGCCAAATGTAGGTAGACTTTTCTGTCCCACCAGCCAGTTCCCAAATAGCCACACAGAGATTTATTATTAATTATAAATGCTCAGCCAATAGCTCAGGCTTGTTACCAGCTAACTCTTACATATTAAATTAACCCATATTTCTTATCTACACTCTGCCATGTGGTGATACCTTTTTTTCAACATGGCAAGTTCATCTTGCTTCTCTCCACATCTCCTTGTGACCCTCAGACTCCTCCTTTTTCCCAGCATTCTCGTAGTCTCATTCTCCCACCTAACCTTATCCTGCCTAGCTATAGGTCAGTCAGCTTCTTTATTAAACCAATCACAGTGACATATATTCATACAGTATAAAGAAATATTCCACAAAGGGTTATGAGATTAGTAGCAGTAGAACAGTCCCTTCATTTTGTATTTTTTTCTGTCCCATACCAGGTGGTTTTTCTCACGTGAGACTGAGATTAAGATTTTGCTTTAACAAGCATGCTTGAATTAGAGAAGGAGAGAGCTGCACTCCAACTCCAAAGTCAGCTTTAATTTTTAATTGAATTGGGACTACATAAAGACAATTTGCCTTGTATGTCTGTATAGAAGAGCAGAACAAACATCTGGGAAGATTTATGAGATTTTATCCTATTGGAGAGTGCTATACCATTAGGCCAATTTGCTCCTTTTCTTGGGACATTTTCTCTGGATGATTTTCTCTTCTTCTTCAGATGTCTCATTTGTCCAGTGGTCTTCAGATTCTTTAGTTGGTTGCTTTTATTCTCCTGGAAAGACAAAAGCAAAACCCAGCCTCAACCCTAACTTTGGGGAGTTTCCCTTTTTGGCAGGTTATGTCTGATCAAATGAAAAGCATTTGCTAGGTTTATAAGTTAGTTTAAACTGAATGGCTACACTGTTAGATGAACTATTGCCTTTCCTAATCAAGAGGACTCTTGATTAGGAAATAATAAGTTTCCATTCTGAGATCAACATATCTTTAAAGTACACAGGCTGATTTAATTCAGCAGTTCTTTCTACTATCCAATATCTCTCTGCAGCTGTCATTCCTTTCTCATTAGCATTAAAAAATTTAAAGTTAATAAAAAAATTATGTAATCTATCTCTTTGGGTCTTTACTATCCCTTTCTGTTTATTAAGCATATCTTTTAAGGTGTGATTAGATATTTTTATAACTGCTTTTTCTGTAGGATTGTGTGTTATACCTGTAATATGATTTATGTTGTAATATGCAAAAAAACTGTTTTATTTTACTAGAGACATATGCTAGAGCCCTGTCAGTCTTAATTTGTATAGATATTCCCATAATGGCCATAACTTTTAATAAATGTGTAATTACAGAATCAGTTTTTTTAGAACTCAAAGCAGTTGCCCATTGAAATCTTGCAAAATTAAACATACCCATTTGCCAAATTTCATTTCTTTGAGTACCTTTTGGATTACTTCCTCTAGATAATGGAGTTTGATTATGCAAAGAACAAGTAGGGCAGTTCCTTATAATTTCCTGGACTTGTGTGATAGAAAAAAAAAATCTTTCTTCTACAAACCTTGGTTATTAACATGATGTTTCTTTTGAAATTTTGAGACTTTTAGCACATTTTTTTACCAATAGCTGATCAATTTCATTGTTACTTTGTGATAGAGGGTCTGGTAGACCCATGTGGGATCTGATATGTATTATATACAATGGATGATTTCTATTTCTGATTTTTTTTTGTGACTGAACAAATAACAAAGTTAATTCTGAATCATCTGGAATAAGTTCAGTGATTTTAATACGTAAAACAACTCTTTCTGTATATTAAGAGTCAGTACCTATATTAAGAGGTTCAGAAAAATCTAATAATACCATGAGAATAGCATATAATTTTGACTTTTGGACATAATCATAAAAGCTTTGAGCTACTTTACTTAAATTTCCTGATTTATTTGCATCAGTATAGAATGTAGGGGCTTTAGAAATTGGTGTTCCCCGTACAATGTGAGGAAGGATCCAATTAGTTTGATTTATAAACTGAAGTCTCTTGCTTTTGGAATATTTGTTGCTAGTCTCTTCCAAAAAATTACTGTAAGCGCTTTGTCAGTGTTCATTTTCTGTCCATTTTTATGCAATTTGAGCATTAGTAAAAGGCACCACAATTTTTGTTGGGTCTATTCCTGCTAATTGACAAAGTACTAATTTTCCTTTCATAATCAATTTAGAACACTTTTCTACATAGGTCTTTAATTTTTTACTCTGTTTGTATGGTAAAAATATCCATTCTAAAATATTATCTTCCCTCTGCATAAGAATTCCAGTGGGAGACTACATAGAAGGTAAATAACTATAATACAATCAAGCTCTGGGTCTAAAAAATCCACATGTGCATCATGTAATTTCTTTTCCTACCAAAGCCAATTCTCTCAACCTCAGCTGATAATTTTCTTGGACTATTTAAGTCCTTATCACCATGTAAGGTTTGAAATAAACTACTTAGTTCTTGAGTTGTCAATCCAATTGTGGACTGTAGCCAGTTAATATTTCTCAGCACTTTAAAAAAATCATTTAGAGTTCATAATTGATCTCTCCTGATTTGTACTTTTTGTGGTTGAATTTTCTGTAAACCTATCTATATCCTAGGTAATTAATAGAACCTCTTCTGTATTTTTTCAGGGGCAATTTATAATCCCTAACAAGGTAAATTTTTCTTTACCTCTTAAAACACTTTTCTAAGGTATCTAAGTCAGAATCAGCTAGTAAGATATCATCCATATAAAACTAAATTATAGATTGAAGAAACTGTTTATGAATTATTTCCAATGGCTGTTGTACAAAGTATTGACACAAGGTGGGGCTGTTTATCATCCCTTGTGGAAAATCTTTCCACTGATGAGTAAGCACTGTGAAGGCAAATTTTTCTCTATTCTGTTCTTGTAAAGGTGTAGCAAAAAATTAATCATTATAATAGGCCATCCTTTAGGTAATAAAGAAGGCAAGGGAATTCCAGACTGTAAAGAGCCCATTGGCTGGATCATCTTATTAATAGCTCTTAGATCTGTTGCCATTCTCCATTTTCTAGATTTCTTTCTAATGACAAATATAGATTTCCAAGGACTGGTCGATTCTTCAATATATTGAGTATCTAGCTACCTCCTGTACCAGCTGTTCCAGTGCCTGTAATTTTTCTGATAGGTTCATCAGTTAACCATTTTAAAGGTAGGGAGGTTGGTATCTTTGAAAGATCAGCAGCTGTTGTGCCCTGTTTATATACAACCTGGATGGTTGGTAACTATTCTTGATAATACCTTTTAACATTTTTTTTAGAAGCATACTTTAGTTTATGGTTTGTTTTTGAGATTGGATGACTGTTAATCTGGGTTTTCCATTGCTGTAACAATTCATGTCCCCATAAATTCATTGTTATGTTAGTCACATATGGCTTCAATTTCCCTAACTGTCCTTCTGGCCCTATATTCAACCCACCTTGTACTTTGTTTTACCTGAGATAAAGTTCCAATCCCTGGAAGCTGAATATTTAACCTTCTGAAGAGGCTAATATGAATGCCAAAATTTTGGTGAAATTATTGTTACATCCATGCCTGTGTCTAGTAAGCTTTTAATCACAATGTCACTTATATTTGTATTTTTAGTTTTGGTCTTTGATCATTTATAGAAGTTTGTCAAAATACTTGTTTTATGATCTCTCCTGAAAATATTTTATCTAATGAAGTTATGTCATCCAAAGTAGTATGGCTTTTAACAACAGGCATTAAATCTTTTAATTGATCTATGGAGGGGTTTTCTCAATGTGACAGGGAATGGATTGAACCAAATTTCACATTGGGCCCTCAAGAGGCCCCCTAAGGTGTTTCCTGATGGCAAAGGGTTACCTTGTCTGTCCCTTGTTGATCTGCATTCATAAGTGCAATGCTGGCCTTTGCTACACCTTCTGCATATTATACAAGGCTGGGGCCTTCTGTTTGGATTATCCCTAGAAAAAAAGATTGTTTCTAGTAATGCCTTGCTACAATTCCTTTTCAGATGACCTTGTTTACCACAATTAAAACATCTGACCTTTGGTATTTTAGAAATCACTTCTCCTATCCAAATATCATCATAAGTGTGAGATCTAATATCAGCTGTATTTCAGATCCATTCTTCTATGGGTGCTGATCTTGCTTGCCTTTAAAGGCCTAATCACCCTTTTGTATTCTGAATTAGCATTTTCAAAAGCTAAAGATTCAATCAATATTTGTCTAACTTCTGGATCTGATATCTTTCTATTCACATCTGAAATTGATCTTCATAAAAAATCAGTAAAGGTTTCTTTTGGGACTTGTATACTTTTTGTCAATGACTTAGTCCTCTTTCCTGATTTTTCAACCTTGTCCCAAGCATTCAAAGCTGTTGTATGGCATGGGGCCAACATGTGATCATCAACTCTAAAAACTGTATTTGCAAACCAGCATACTGGACTTCATTGAGAAGCTGGTCTTGGGAAATTACATTACCTCTAGCCCTACTTTGTTATTCTATGACCCTAGCTTTCTCTCTTCACCATGTTTTCCATTGCAACTGAGGACCAGCTTCCAATATTGCTGAGCTAAGTCTTTCCAGTCTTGTGGAATTATTCTGAAAGACCCTAACCCTTCAGGCTTATACCCCAAGCCCAAGCCCCAGGAAATGAGAAACTAAAAATCTAGTTCCAAGGGCAACCTGACTCAGCCATTATTCAACCACCCCTGTAACAATGTAACAATGTAAAGAGATTTCTGTTAAGAGATGCACTCAACTCTGACTGGGATAGTTGCAAGTGTTCCAGGAAGGACCACTGTGACCTTTGTGTAAACTCCACTCCCGCCCTGATACCCCCCTTGAGGTTTTGGGAAGAATGTACATGCTGACATAAACTGTACCCACTCTGTGATCACTCTGTGACCAGACCATGATCTTATGAAATTAGCCTCTAGACATAAATCAATTGAAACGAAATTGTATGGGAATTGTAATCTTGTGGCTTTTGTGGGTTTTTCCTTTAAAAGTGTCTATGTGACTGTAGTGCGATGCGACTCATGCTCTTTGGAGCTGAGTTTGCCCATCTGTACAGTCGCTTCAATAAACACCTCTTGCTGTTGCATCAACTGGACCGGAATCTGGAGTCTTGGGGTGCCCACTCAAGAAGATAGTACCCTGGGTCTGGGGTCTATCAATTCTGTTCCCAATTGCCCATGAATTTAACATCTGTTTCACAAAGGGTTAATGCATACTATATGAAATGACTGCTTCCTTAAGTCTCTTTAAATCTAACATTTCTGCAGTATCTCAGTTAACTTCTGCATAGCCTTGGGGGAGCCTGTCATTGGTGGTCATTCTTGTATGGTAACTGGATAAATGAAGGTTGATTTTCTAATGACCTTGGGCAGCTCCTCTTCAGTTTCATAATGCAATAGTGCATTAGGTTCTACTCTAAATTCCTCTGTCTCTGTGTGAATGTTTTCCTTAGTTTCACTAGTAGGCCTTCCTAAGGATTGTATCTTATTAGTTAATTTTTCATATTTGGCACTGATATCAAACCACTTTTTAAAGGATAGAACATGAATTACTAAACTGATAATAATTATAATCAATATTATGCCAATCCCAGATGAGTTGATTATCCCTTCATTTAATTTTTCCATTTTTTTTTTCGAGACAGGGTTTCTCTGTGTAGCTTTGCGCCTTTCCTGGAACTCGCTTTGGAGATCAGGCTGGCCTCGAACTCACAGAGATCCGCCTGGCTCTTAATTTTTCCATTCTTGAACCATTCATTGTAGAACCATACAGAGACCTACTCCCTGTATCATAATATTCACCATTCTTACCATGGGAAAGCAGTAGGACTAGCTCCAGTCAGTCCAGGCACTTGCACCAGGCCTCAGAGGAATGGCCTGAGAGGGGAGCAATGGACATTCCAGGAAGCCAGCTCAGGCATTTGTGCCAGGCTGTGCCCAGAAGGGGATGGAGAGGCCTGAGAAGCAGATGCAAGGGGGAAATGGCCAGGAGAAGCCTTTGTGGTGGAGAAATGGCAGCTTTAAAAGCCACCCCATGATCTCATCAGGTGTTTAATGCCAGATAAATCATTTACCCTAATTATTCCCAACAAAAACTCTGGAGTCAAAAATTGATATTAAAAACCTGATAGATCCAAAGAATAATGAAGGAATGATCAGCTGACCCCACTCTTCATGTCTTCCACATTGAAAATCCGGTGAATCTTTTTTAAGCCCCTCCTTCCACCTCCCTGTGTGTGTCTCCCTCTCTCCTCATTTTAGTCCACCAAGAACTCTATGGTTTGTTCTGGCTGGCTTAATGTGGACTCACCCTTGGAATTAAGGTTTAATTTTATTGGCAGTTTCGGAGTGGCAGTGTGAACAATTCTTCTGCGACAGCAAAGTTAGGAATGAGCTACACTTTTTTGCTTTTCTTTTTGCTTCCATGTGCATCCTGGGTTCAGGCTCCCAGAACTTGAGGATGTATGAAATTTATGGAGAAGGAATGGAGCAGATACTTTATTTTATTTTTAAAACATATTTTGCAATTTGATTTCAACATACCTCCCTTCCCTTTCTGCCCCCCAAGCCCTCTCATGCACCCCTCTTTGCTCTCTTTCAAACTCATGGCTTCTTTTTAAAAATCAATTGTTAATGCATTCGTATATGTTTTTGGATATGCATATATATTTCTAAGTACAACCTGTTGAGTGCATATAATGTTACTTGTATGTGTGTTTTCAGGGTTGACCATTTGGCCCTGGACCACTAATTGGTGTACTCTTCCCTGTGGAGGACCACCTCTCATTCCCAGCTTTACTCGGTTACCTGAAGTCCTATGTGGAGGGTTGAGGTTTGTGAGATTTTCCCGGTCCGGTTTTGATTTTATTTTGAGACAGACAAGGGGACTCACATTTCTTTGGAACACTGGACATAGATATTAAGGGTTGTTTAACTCACTATTCGTGTCAATGAAACACTTTAAAGTTCTTGTTATGGGGCTGAAGAGATGGCAGAGTGGTTAGGAGTGCTTGCTGCTCTTCCAGGGGACCTGAGTCAGGTTCCCAGCATCTACTTTGGGCATCTCACAACCTCCTGTAACTCCTAGTCCCAGAGATCTGAGGACCTCTGCTGGCCTCCAAGGTCAGCCACACACATATGCACACACATAAAATAAAAGATCTGGTAAGCACCCCTGCTGATGTCCATTTTCCTGTGAATAAACAAAGACTTTTTTAGGAGTAAGGTAATTTAACTCCCTAATTTGTAGGTGATGGACTCTCCTTTATGCCCCTGGCTGCTTTGAGTAGGGGTCAAACAGCAGGCAGGAACACACTTTTTAAACATTCCATGGTGTCTCAGCTAGCTTTCCACTGCTGTGATAAAACGCCCATGACCAAGGCAACTCATAGAGTGAAGGGTTTGTGTGGCTCCAGGGGGTCTGACATGCTCCAGGGAAGGCATGACAGCTGGCAGCTGGAGCAGGAAACTGGGAAAGCACATCTTCAGTGACAAACGTGAAGCACTGGGGGTGAACCAGAAGTGGGGTGAAGCTATAAATTCCCCAAACTCACCCCTACACCCTCTCAAACAGACCACCAACTGGGACCGAGTGTTCAAATGCCCGAGCTATTGGAAATAGCTTTCATTCAAACCACCGTATATGCTCCCTGTCCTGGCTGGTTGTGTGTGCCAGCTTGACAGAAGCTAGAGTCATCAGAGAGGAAGGAGCCTCAGTTGAGGAAATGCCTCCATGAGATGCAGCTGTAAGGCATTTTCTCAATAAGTCATCAATGGGGATGGACCCAGCCCATGGTGGGTGGTGCCATCCCCGGGCTGGTGGTCCTGGGTTCTAAAGAAATTAGGCTGAGCAAGCTATGATGAACAAGCCAGCAAAGCAACTCCCCTCCATGGCCTCTGCAACAGCCTCCTGCCTCCAGGTTCCAGCCCTGCTTGAGTTCCTGTCCTGACTTCCTTCAGTGATGGACTATGATGTGGAAGTGTAAGCCAAATAAACCCTTTCCTCCCTAACTTGCTTTTTGGGTATGGTGTTTCATCACAGCAATAGAAACCCTAACTAAAATACTCCCCCCTCGAAAACTACACAGCAATTTCTGCTGGCTGCTTTGGTTCCTGAAGGTGCAGCCTTGACCAGGGCTGTTTCAAGAGGTTTGTAGCTGGCTTTTTTGCTATCACAAGCCTTGGTGAACAGTACCTGACCCTGCTACTATTTCCACCTGGGCTTAAGGGTGAGCACTTCCTCCAGTGTGTTGTGTTTATTTAATTATTCTTTATCAATAAACATCAGGAGTCAGATATCGGGGTAAGAACCTGAATGATCAGAGAAGAGGAGGAGAAGCAACCAGTGACCTCCTATCTCTTCTATTCCTGCATCCAAAAGAGCGGAGGTCCTCTCTAATCCCAGCCCTACCACTTCCTGCCTTTCTGTCTTCAGTCCTCCAAAACCTCTATGGTTAATTGTGGTCAGCTAGTAGCTAGCTCTGCCCTCTGATTCAAAGCAAACTTCACAAAATATCACACACCACCAGTGGCTTACAGAAAGACTGCTGTTACTGGTGCAAAGATAAATCTGCATTTGTAGGCCGGGTGTGCTGTGATTGGTGCAAATGCAAACCTTCATTTACATGTGAGGTACACTGTGATTTTTTTTTGAACACCCTTTCTCTGGGTATATGGGCTGGCTTTTCGGGCTTCATTGTTCCTTTAGCTGGGAGACATGCTCCTGGACCACTTTTCCCGGTGTTATGTTAGACACAATGAAAGGTTTCTCTCCAGTGGTCATTTCTTGCTTGGATTTAGTAATGTGAGTTGAGTGATAACATAAAAAAAGAAGCAGCAGGGCCAGTGAAGCAGCCGTGGCTGTGGCAGCTGAGCAGCCACAGGGTAAGTTACACAGTTACACGAGTGGTCAGGCAGCCAGCTCCTAGCAACTGACAGAGAGGAGGAGCTGCTGAAGAAGAGGCAGCTGGACCCAAGGGCGGCCAGGGCAGAGAGAGGAGTGATGACAGAAGCTGAGAGATGGAAGAGCTGAGGCTGGAGAAGGAGAGGGCGTTGCAGAGAGCCAGAGAAGAGACACTGCAGCCCTGGTCACTGGCAGCGTTCCAGAGAGCTATGAAGCTCCCTGAAGCCTGGGGGCCATAACGCTGGTTACTACCAAGGGCTGGGAATTTCAGTATGGAAGCCAGCCAGAAGCAGAGCTGCAGTGTCTGCCGCCGCCGGCGGGATGAGGAATCCTGACCTAGGCCTGCTAAGGAGCTTCAGTGCATCAGGGATGCTGGATGCTGGAGAGCATTAACAGTAGACAGCTCTGCTTGCTGCTCCTGTCTGATGCTGTCAAACGCTGAGGGACACCAGAGCATCAAACCAGCACTTGAGAGCATCTTATGTCCCAAGATTTCTGTCCAAGTAGAGTCCAGGAATCTCAGCCAGCTGGTTGGTGACAGTTCTGCTTGATTTAATTTCAGATCAATATCTCCCTTTTATTAGCTTTAAAGTTATTATTATTACCAAAGTTTGTTGTGGGGGATAGAGAGATGGCTCAGTGGGTAGGAGTGCTTGCTGCTTTTCCAGAAAATGCAGGCTTGGTTCCCAGCACCTATGATGGATAGATCACAATTTCCTATAGCTCCAATTCCAGGGGCAATCATATAACTTCTCCTGACCTCTGAGGCACACACACACACACCATGAAAAGAATTATTTAAAAATTTATTGCCCAGCTAATGAAACAGAAGAGCATATAACAAGCAGAAACCTCTATCCAACACTCAGCTTTCTCCAGACACAGAGTCTTTCATTTTTGACAAGCTCTTTTGGAGATATGGTTCTGGGTAAACCCACACATAGCCAGCATGAGGCTTGTTCCATAGAGTATCAATCTACAACTTACAAAAAAAGAACATAAAATGCGGCTAGCTGTCCACGCAGTGTGTACGTACTTAGCTCACACCCTTCTGTCACCCTACCACAGACCATTGTATGTATTTGAAAATTTGACAATTTTTCACAGGAAAGATTCACACTGTCTCCAGTGTTCTTGATTATGGGAAATCATGCTGAATGGATGTGAGCAGTCTCAGAAGTGATTACTCATATATAACTGTTCAACAGTGAATGTCAACCTCCATCCCAAAGTCTCCATGAGTTCATCATAATAAACATGCATGGTAAATAACAAGCATGAGTGTCTTAGTTACTTTCCTGTTGCTGTGATAAGACACCATGACCAAGGCAACTTATAATAGAAAGCATTTCATTTGGGGCTCAGGGTTCGAGTCCATGGTGGGGAGCATGGCAGTCCTAGTGGATAAGTAGACACAGCAATAGTTGTTGAGCATTTACATCTTGACCCACAAGCAGGAGGTGGAGAATGCTAACTGGGAATGACATGGGTTTTGAAACCTCAAAGTCCACCCGCAGTGACACATCCTCCAATGAGGCCACACCTCCCAATCCTTCCCAAACTGTTCCACCAGCTGTGGACCAAACATTCAAGTATATGAGCATATGGAGCATTCTCATTCAAACCACTACAATGAGTGACAGGATCATGGGCTAAATGCTCACCACCTCTTCCTCAGCTATGCTGCGTATTAGCTGACAGTTTGATCCTTGTGTTTTGTTTGAGATGAGGTCTGGCTATGTTAGCTATTCTGCCCTTGAACTCCCAAGGCTCAAGAGATCTTCCTATCTCACCCTCCTATGTTAATCTTCATAACTGACTCCAAGTATCACCCCATGGGTGTTGGTGTCTCTGAGATGTGTAGATGCTGGTAGTCCAAAGGACCCTGCTTACAATGAGAATTGCTTGGATGCCTTCTAAGATTGCCTTCCCTCTGAGTCCTATAGAACACAGTCTTTGACATCTCCACAGACCCTGGCTCCTCCTCTCTAGAGTTCCCATTGCAAGACACCTAAAATTATTTGGTGACATGTCTGTTTTTTCACTCCCAGTAGGCTGTGCATTCCTGAAAGGACTGAATCACTTTCATAAGTCAGTCACCGTTACTTGGCATTTTTTGTTTATTTTTCATGTTAATGTTTTTTCCCTTCTTCCCTTTCTCCT
>CABHPP010148307.1:46715-57956 GCA_902168425.1 Peromyscus attwateri
CCTGTCTCTCTTTTCATAATACAGGATCTCACTCTTTAGTACAGGCTAGCCTTAACTTACGACTTTTCTTCTTCAAACCCTCAAGAGCTGGGTTTGCAGTCCTGTGCCACCAGACCTGGTCAAACATTTTTAGTGTTATGATTGTTCTCTTGCCTTCTGATAGTCATGTAGGCATCTGAAACCCTGAGGCATTTGGTTTTACTAACACCATTTCTGGAAGGCAGGAGCTGCAATCCACCTGCTAGTTTCCACTTGTTTGGACTTGCCTCAACATCTTGCACTCTGCCTGGAGCAATCTCAGTTGAGACCCTGAAATGACCAGAAGATGACGGCTCTTGATGATGTCTTCTAATTTCCTCTGACACGTTCTCCCTCTAAGCCCCACCAGAGTGTTGCTCCCATCTCCACAAGGTGGGCTTTCTTTTCAGTGCTGAGCCCCTTCTAGTGTGGGTGCTTTCTTGTATTTGTTTGGCCTAGGACTGTGACCATTCTGGGTTCACGACATTTGTTCTTGAGTACAATTCAGAGATCTTTCTCCAGTAAAAATCTTCCATTCATAGAAGCCACTGACTGAAAGATCATGGGCCAACTTGAATTTTTATTAAGAACCAGTTCTTGCCTGGGGGCATTCTGATCCTACACACTCCACAGAATAACTATGGCTTATTGTTTCCAAAAGGGGCTGGCAGGGTTTGTCAGGGACTGACAACTGGAGTTACAACTGGCTAAAAAGGCTGTCATCTCTGCGGTCATGTGTCTCCTCTGGAAAAGTGGAACTCTGGAGAGTGATAGATGAGTACAGCTTAAGAGCAAGCCTCAGGGACAAAAAAACACAACACATTGGAAAATGTCTGGCAAACACTGTCCCACAAAGAATGTTCTGGAATGGGCAGGTCCACATATGCTCTGCAGGGGCCCTCCTGGCAGCCATCTGTGGTTAACAAGCATGCTTCTCACTGACCGTCTGCTTTTGGCTCCTTTTCAGCCTTAAATAAATAAAGATGATTTATCATGTGAGACCAGGGAGTCTGCCTTTGTAAAATGTAAGTTTAGCACACTGGAAATCCAATGAGGGAAGGGGTGTCTGGAAAGCGAAGTGAGTCCTGCCTGCCATCATTGTCCGAGAGTCTCCTCTTGTACTTTGTTCTCCAACAGGTCTCTGGAAACAAAGGCCTCCCTTCCACTTCCTCTGAAACGCTGCTGAGAGCAGGGTTGTTCTACGTACATGGTGATGGTTAAGCCCGAGCTGTTGGAATGCAGTGACTCTTCTTGCAATGACCCCTGTCTTGTGTGTGTGTGTGTGTGTGTGTGTGTGTGTGTGTGTGTGTGTATTGTGTGTTTATTGTGTGTGTGTGTGTGCCTGTGTGATGAAGATAAGAGTGTCCCCTGAGCCAGCCCTATCCAAAAGCACCTGCCACCACTTCACTTCAGTGAAAGAAACAGTCTATAATACGTCCTATCCAATACTGTAGCCACCACCACCTTGATATGTGGCTCACGTGGTAAAGGGAGTGACTTTTAAACTACATTGAAATTCCGTGAGTTGTAACAGAAGTAGCCACACGTGGCAGTGGCTACTGTGTGGACAATGCCACTATAGACCATTCTGCTGTTTGTGGTTTCTCTGCCTTCACTGCCCACACATGCTCTCTTCTCTATTCAACCAAAGTTCCCTAGGCAGCCTCAAGATAAACCAAAAAGCTTACAGTTACCAAAATTACAGAGTCACATTGCCCAGAGCTTAACAGTCTTGTAGAGCAAATGAGGGTTCTGGTGCAGTGTGGAAGTTCAGTAACGAGCTCACGTAAAGGAATATTCTAGAAAGTAGGTCAAGTCCTATGTCCCAAGGGCATCTGTAATGGCTTCCCAAAGAGGTGAAATTTAGTGATGTGTTCTGAAATTCTGGACCTTTATCTATTTTTCCGAAGAAGAGACTAGACTTGGGCCTCAAGCTCGAGTGAGCCCCAGCTTTCTTCACTTTCATCAGGTCTTGGCAACAACCTAAGAAAGATCTGTCTCTGCTTTGGTATCATTAAACATCCATTAATCAGCCAATCACCAGGCAATTGATCAGCTAATCAAATCAAGCCAACAGAAAATATGTTTACAAGGATATATCAACATGCCCACAAACCTATGACAGTCATCTAGTCCAATGACTTTTTAAGGGAACTAAGACATAGAGGAAAGCAGTGCAGGTGAATTTGCAGCCCAGGCCCCCCTCCAGGAGGCTGTGAGCAAGAAGAGTCGAAGACTGGAAACATGTGCCACCTGAAGACAGTTCTCACGGAATTTTAATTAGACTTATCCATGTTTTATTGTACGTGTCGGTGTTTGTCTGAATGTATGTATGTGCACCACTTGCATGTCTGTCACCTTCAGATGTCAGAAAAGGGGACCAGACATCCTGGAACTGGAATTACAGAAGGTTGTGAGCCACCAAATGGGTGCTGGCATTTGACCCAGGCTCTTTGGATGAGCAGTTGGTGCTCTTAACTGCTGAGGCATCTCTCCAGCCTCAAGACAAATTTTTTGTCTCTCCCTCTTGATTTGAACTGTATTTAAAAAGCACAGCTTAAAACAATGGGCATCTGGGCTGCCAAGGTTAGAGAGTGTTTGGTACAGACATTAAATGTGGAATTATGTTTGTGTATTGCCAGGGGTTCATATTTTTCCAGGGAAGACTAACACTGCTGCCCAAACTGGTACGGACTTAACAGTTGAGGCTATCGAACGCTTCAGTTGGAGCAGAAGAGAGGGTTCCTGTCACCCCTCAACCTCCATCCAGGAACGCCTCCCTTCTGCACCATCATCAGCCAAGGATCCACGGAATCTCAGCTCCCTCTTTGCCTTCTACTAATCTTAGAGCATATGCTCATCAGAACCTCTACTTTCGCTTACCTTACCTTAGATAACTCTAGTGATTCAAGCAGTGGATAATGAATAACGGAATAAACAATGGAATCAACAAAATGGAATAAAGAATGCAAAAAGGACTAGAAGGCCATCCTTCTTAGAGGACACAATAGCAGACCGTAACAGATACCAGATAAACACAAGTAAAGAGAGTCATGAAATCCTATAACGAAAAACCGGGAGGAAATTAAAAAAAAAAAAAGAGTACCATATATTTTTTTTTGTGAAATATCTTAAATACACATTTGACTATATATAATATATTAAGAAGTTACAAAACAAAATAATGAGGAAACTGAGCTTAAGAAATACAGAATCTGCTTGGAAGGCAGAGGCAGATGGATCTCTGAGTTTGAGGGCAGCCTCATTTATAGAGGGAGTTCCAGAACAGCTAGGGCTACACAGTAAAACCCTGTCTTGAACCCCCACCCCAAAGGAGGAGGAGAAGAGAAGAGAAATACAGAATCTTTAGAAAGAAAACAATATAAATAAACATTTATATTTTAGTTTGGTTTCTGTTGCTGTGATAAACACCACGACCAAAAGCAATGGGGAGGAAAAGGTTTATTTACTTCATCATACACTTCCAGGTAACAGTTCATCACAGCCGGAAGTGACGCAGAAACTGAAGCAGAGACCAGGAATGCAATGCTACTCACCAGCTTCTTCCTTGGCTTGTTCAGATGCCTTGGTTATATAGCCCAGGCCCACTTGCCTGGGGATGGAGCCCTCTTACATCAATTAACAGTTAAGAAAATGCCCCATGGGCATGCCCACAGGCCAATCTGGTAGAGGCAATTCCTCAGTTGAGATTCCTTCTTCCTAGAGATTTATGTCTAGCTCTGTGCCAAGTTGACAGTCATATGACAAATATAAACATCTCATGCCTTATGTTTGAAAGCTGAAAGTTATTGTAAGACAACTATTCTCTGCGAAGCATTGTATAGAATCACTATGGTCACAATAAAAAATGAGTTATCTTTTTTTGAAATATTAAAAATAATTCAACATTTTATTTTAAAAACAAAAAAGAAGCATTTACAATAAAGCTTTTAAAAATTTAATATCTATAATATGTTTAGGAATATTAAAAAAGGTATAGATCTTTAAAATAGAAAGAAAATCCCAGAAATAGACTCAGTTAAATATAGAGTGCAATATTTCACATGGTACCAAGAAAACAATATTAGTGGTTTGGTAAATGTTGCCGGGATACCTAGAGAGAAGTGGACAAGCCCATTCATGCAATGCTCTGTCTGCTCCTGACACCATGACCACAGGGCTTTGATGTATGTGTATCTCTTCCATGGCTCACCATTGTGGATAGGAGAGACAGGCACAAGGACTACATTCACAGTGTGAAATGATGGGTGCTGTAGTGGGAGCTCTAAGGACACTTAGGAGAGGACTTATCCCAGGCTGGGGTGGTCGGGAGGAGAAAGGACTCAGATAAGGAGAACCCTGGGCTGGCACCAGGCTTGTCCTGTCTGCACATTCACAGCAAAGTACTTCCTAGTTTCTAAATTTTTGATGAATGTTGAGATTTTCTTCATACTTGATTATATCATTTTTAATTTTTTAAGATTTATTTATTTTGTGCGTTTGAGTGTTGTGGGATATTTGCACGCTATGTGAAGATGTGTTGCTCTGATTGTTGTAATAAAAAGCTGAGTGATCAATAACTAGGCAGGAGGTATAGGCAGCACTTCTGGGCAGAGAGAGGAAGTAAGAGGAAATAGTCAAGGTGTGCAGGAGATGCCAGGATACACAGAAAAGAAACAGGCAGTGCAAGATGGAAGAGAAGTAATGCCATGTGATAGAACATAGATTAATAAAATGGGTTAATTTAAGTTATAAGGGCTAGTTGCGACAAGCCTAAGCTAAAGGCTGAGCTTTAATAATTAATAAGAAGTCATTATTTGGGAGCTGGCTGGTGGGACAGAAAAAGATTCGTTACATATGGCATCCAATGTGGAGGCTTGAATATCCAGACATAAGGCCTGAGAAAGCTAAGAAAGTTTTGGACAGGAGCCAGATGTGGCTTCCTAGTCTTGCAGGCTCTCAGGTAGGCTGGTGCTCAGCATACAGAGCCTGCCTGTGGACTTGAGCCAGCTGCCAGCGCCATGCGCTTAGCTGAGGTGTGTGGCAGCTAACATGGCCATTTAAAATTTGTTTCACACAGTCAAAGAATGCTACAGGTGCTTAGTGAAGCCAGGGCCAGACACAGAAAACCTCTAAAGAAGGATAGCATTTTTCAAAATGTGCAGTGGTGGTGCACACCTTTAATCCCAGCACTTGGGAGGCAGAGGCAGGAGGATCTCAGTGAGTTTGAGGCCAGCCTGGTCTACAGAGTGAGTTACAGGACAGCTAGGACTGTCACACAGAGAAACCCTGTCCTGAAAAATCAAAAAAAAAATGTGCTTAGACGTTGAAGAAAGAAAAGAAAATAGGTATAGATAGTCATAGGAAAAATAGTTTAAAAATAATAAAGTGAAGTCTTTAAAGAGAGAGAAAGTAACACACACACACACACACACACACACACACACGCGCGCACACACACACATATGCCACATAATGATGGGAAATACACAGTGTGTCTGGATCCTATATGGTATTTTGTTGACTTTGAAGTTTTTAAATGCTAATGTACAAAAAAACTGCTGCTGAGAGACGTTGGATTATGAAAACTGCTAAATTAATTTAACCTATATAGTTTAAGAATGTCTTAACTTCAAAAAATGGAAGTCAGAAAATATGTTGTATTAGGGGAGAGGTTATTTCTTTGTTTCCACAGGAAACAAAAAGTTATAGTTCTTTTCAAAATTAATAAAGATCAGATTTGACTGGGGGAGACTTCCTGAAAATCTTATCTACAGACATAAAAAAAGAAATCAAGAAAGACTACAGGACAGGTGATGTATATGCTGATCCCTCTACAATGGGAACAGCTCTGACTGGATGAGTATTACATGTCATCCTTTCATATGGCATAGGCAGAGCTTTGGTTATACAGTTCTAACAGACTATAAAGTTAACAAATTCATTTTACCTTCTCAATTATAAAACAAAAAAAATCATCTTTAGCTGACTTGTACACACTGCACATTCCATACTTCTGTTAATACAGATATATATGTTACCTTTAAAAGTTGGTGTGTTTTCAGGAAAAAGGACCAGACATCAGTGAAGACAAGCAGCCCAGGTGATGTAGCCTCTCAGAATGCCTCTGTTGAATTTTCCTCAAAATTTTGCATCCAAAACAACTTCAAGGCTCCTAGCTGAGATGGTCCAGCCTCACAGACTATCCAGTCAAGACTTCAGATAATGTCTACACTTTCCCATTATACAGAGACTAAAGAAAAAATAATACACCTAGCTCTCCCAGGACTTGACCATATCTCAGTTTTGTCAGTGTCCCCTAAAGATGCTGTCAGCCCCAGATAGCAAGAAGTATTTTTAGAATATGATGCCCATATTCCCAAGAGGTAGAGTGTGTGTTTTTGGTCATTCAGTGGGTTGTGTATGCTTGTCATTGTTTAGGGGGGTTGGTTACAAGTTGATATTGGTAATGGTCAGGAAAAAAACCTGAACAAAGGAGATTAGATTTAGGGATCTAGTTGTAAAAAGAACAAGAGGGCATATAGAAATGATAGGATAAAAGGATGGCTTATTATTGAATCTACCTTCAAACTAAAAAAGAAACAACTACTAGTTTCAAATATTTTACATTGGTATGGATTTTTGTATATTGATACAAATTTAAGATTATTTTTGTTAGAATATACTCTATATATGTTTCTATACTTAAGATATTTTTGTGCATTGATACAAATTTAAGGTTTTTTATTATATACTGAATGTATGTTTCTATTCTTGTTTAAGGTATTGCACCTATGCAGCTCATTTAAAAATGTAATATAAAGTTCTAGTCCTTGAAAGCTATTTAGGATAATTAAGAAATATAGGTTAGTAGTTAGTCATCTATAATAATCAACCTTGTAGTCATGTTAGATACATTTTCAGGATCAAACAGGGATATATTTTAAATGGATAGACAGTCTTCAAACACTTCAAAGACCTACAGACTATGGCATTTAAAATGTTTTAATAACATAAGGCTTTCCACGATCGTGAGACAGGTCTACTCCTGGCAGCATCAATTTACTTCAAAAAAGGCTGATGGGCATCAAAGAACCCCCATATGGAGTTGGCTTTCACTGGGGCAAAGTTAGCCAACTGGGCAAGAAACTACCCTTGCCTCGACTGCTGACAGTACACTGTCCAAATTGGATAAGCAGGACACAAAAGAAGGTGACTGTTGAATTTTGCTAAGAAAAGGTAGGGCAGTCCTCCAAAAATTTTCTGCTTCACAAAAAAAGTCTGTCAGATATTCTAGGCCTGTAGGACAAAGATTGATGCCCCAATGTTGCAGAGCAACCTTGGGGTGACTGTCCAGGTAACCTGATATCTCTGTCGTTTCTATAGTTTTGGAAGTTGTTTGTTCTGCGCTTCCTGTTTACTCAGGTAATAGCATATCCTTCTTAGGTCTTTGATGGGGTTGAAGACTAGATAGTTATAGTTACAGCTTTCCTTGTTACCAAATTTAAAAAAAAAAAAAAAGGAGGTATAAAGTGGCCGGGCAGCAGTGGTGCACATCTTTATTCCTAGCACTTGGGAGGCAGAGGCAGGCGGATCTCTGTGAGTTTGAGGCCAGCCTGGTCTACAGAGCAAGATCCAGGACAGGCACCAAAACTACACAGAGAAACCTTGTCTCAAACAACAAAAACCAAAAAACAACAACACCAAAAAATAAAACAACAAAAAAAAAGAGGTATAAAGTATATAAGCTTGGGAAACATAAACATTTAAATTGTTTATCTAAAAAATGTTTTGAGGTCTAAAAAGATAGTTTTAGGATGGTAATACAATTTATGATAGAAAATGGTTTAGATATAAGATAAGATAGATAACAGAGTATTTTCTCTGAATATTCCAAATACAAATGGACTGGACATTGTGAATGTAATTCTTTCCTAATAATTGTTCTTTATTGTATATAGTTTTACTGTTAGAGTTAAAACCTTTCCTTTTTATTTAGACAAAAGAGGGAAATGTTGTGGGATATTGTACCCTCTGTGAAGATATATTGCTGTGATCATTTTAAAAAAGAGCTGAATGGCCAATAGCTAGGCAGGATCTATAGGTGGGACTTCTGGGCAGAGAGAGGAAACTGGAGGAGATAACTGAGACATGCAGGAGATGCCAGGATACACAGAGAAGAAACAGGAGGTGCAAGATGGAGAGAGGTAACACCCCATGATAGAACATAGATTAATATAAATGGGTTAATTTAAGTTGTAAGAGCTAGTTAGGAACAAGCCTAAGCTATAGGCCAAGCTTTCATAATTAATAAGAAGTCTCTGCATCATTATTTGGGAGCTGGCTGGTGGGGCAGAGAAAGACTCATGACAGAGTGTTTTGCTTACAAGTATGTATGTGCACCACTTGCATGCCTAGTGCCTATAGAGGCCAGAAAAGGACATTGGATCTCCAGGAAGTAGAATTACAGATGGTGTGAGCCATCATGTGGGTGCTGGGAACCAAAAGGGTTCTCTTCTGGAGGATCAAGTGCTCTTAACTGCTGAGCCATCTTTCCAACCCCACAGCAAGGATCTTTAAGGAGCTGTACTCTTGCTCTCCCTCAGGCACCAGAGACCAAAGAAGACAGCAAACACATCCTGATAAAGGGTAGCCACTGTCCAGGATTTGACTCCTGGATTGACTGACATTTGTGGGGACATAAAGAGCAGAAGGAGTAGAGTCAGTAGATTTGAGGAGCATATCATGACTACAGGAGATCTACATTCTGAGTGATGAGCCAATAAAGTGTAGAGAAACCCAACTGTGAAGGCTAGTCTGGGGCACAACCTGATTGGACTGAGAAATACCTGGGAGATCAGCAAAACACAGCTCTGGATGCATCTGTGAGGGTGTTTCCAGCTAAGGAGGGAAAGTATGGGCTGGGGACCTGGATAGAATAAACAAGGGAAGAGGAAGACAGCTGAGCAAACGTCCACACTCTAGCGTGAAGTCAGCCCGTTTGCTCTGCCTTCTGAAATCTCTGAAAACGTGAGCTAAAATAAATTCTATTTTGGTAAGTGATGTTACAGGGGTGAAAAATGAACTCACCAATTCTTAAGAGGAATATGTAAGTCTTTTTATATAAGTAGAAGAAAGAAGGTATATTACAGAGCAATATGAAACACATGTGGAATGAGAGTGGATAGTGTCTGACAGAACCTTGTTATATAACTAGGAATATCATGGGACCCAACTATGTCCCTCCTGGGTATATGTCTGAAGGACTCTAAGTCAATGTGACACAAAGATACCCGCATGCCCACGCTTATTGCTACGTTATTCCCAATGGGCGGGACTTGGGGTTAGCCCAGATGTCCATTAAGAGATAAATAGATAAGGAAAATGTACAATGTACCAATCACTGGGGCTGTGTCCCACTATAGCTCCTTCCTTCTGCTGACTGACTTCCTTTTATTTCCTTTGGACAGTTTCTAAGGATGGACTTGAAGGAGCAGTGTGCTCAGGTCAGCCAATACATGTTTTACAGCTTTCTACTTAGAACGTGAGATTCTTTTAAAAAATTTATTGAGAGAGGGCTTTATGTAGCTCAGGCTGGCCTCAAGGCCTGAGGATAGCTATGAACTTCTGATCCTCTCTCTTCCATTTCCCGAGTGATGGGATTACAGGTGTGCACCATGACACCCAGTTTATACAGTTCTGGGGATCAAACCCAGGGTTTCATGTATGTGGTGCAAACACTCTATCAATTGAACTACACCCTCCATTCCAGAATATTACATTCTTAATGGTAAAGAACAAAGATAGTAAAAAAAAATCCCTTCACCAAAATCTAAGTAAGTTCTACTAGAGATTATATTATAAAAGTATTGACATGTGGGCAGGCAAGGTGGTTCAGCAGTAAAGGCAGCTGAGACCCAAATGGTGGAAAAAGAGAGGAAACTCCTAAAAGTTGTTTTCTGCCCTCCACATATGTGTGCTATGGTACACACACACACACACACACACACACACACACACACACACAGAAAGAGAGATACACACATAGACATACACACGCATGCACACACACAGATATACACATACAGTGATATACACACATGCACACATACACAGATACAGACACATAGAGATACACACACACATACACTTAGACACAGAGAGATATCTACACACACATAGATACACACACAGAAATACACACACATGCACACACACACACATTACAATTTTAAAACTTTTTGCAAGCATTGAATAGTTTTGTTGATAATTTTTTTCAGGATGTTAACAATTGGCATCAAACAGGAGATGCATTTAGGAAGTGTATTCATATATATATTACAATTACACATACAGTACCATTACAAATCTCAGAGTTTGGACAAACCTGGCTTCCAGCCCTTCGAGTGCCTATCGCTGATGGCCATGCTGGAAAATCATTTTTCCTTCTTTTCCCAGGGTCTTCATGGGTTTCAGGAAGTTCCCGGGAGAAGCAAAGAGTAAGTAGAGACAAAATGCTTCATCACAGTGCTTGGCACACAGTAAAGGCTCAAGGAAGGTAACTTTCCCTGTCATTCTTGCAGTCAATCAAGAAACCCAGATGGTGGTGATGGCAGGGCACTTCATACCTACTAAGTCAGCCACAACCATGACCCTCAGTGTCCCAGAGTCTGGGAACAGCAGTACAAGACCAACCCCAGTGTAGCAGAAATCTTAGATGGTCTTATTAAAAAAATCAAACCTGAGGCCAGTTATTGGAGTGAACACTGGAAGGTCAGAGAACCAGAACAAGCCACAGCCACCTCACCTCACCAGTTCCTCAGCTGGTCTTGTTTCCTCAGACTGGAAGCTTCTGAGTCCTCATCCAGAATGAATCTCAGCTGAACTGCTGCTGCTAGAAGCCTGAAAGCTTAACCAGCCAAATGCTTAGCCAGGCCAAATGCCTCGAGTTTCTGGTCCTCACGCCTTATATACCTTTCTGCTTTCTACTACCACTCCCTAGGATTAAAGGCTGGCTTTCTGGGATTAAAGGCGTGTGTCACCATGCTTGGCTATTTCCGATGTGGCCTTGAACTCACAGAGATCCAGAGGGATTTCTATCTCTGGAATGCTAGGATTAAAGGCATGAGTGCCACCGTTTTCTAGCCTCTGTATCTAGTGGCTGTCTGTTCTCTGACCCCAGATAAATTTATTAGGGTACACAATATTTTGGGGAATACAATA
>CABHPP010148308.1:7347-33292 GCA_902168425.1 Peromyscus attwateri
CTTGCTTAAGAAAGGTTGGGAGATGTATCAGTGTATTTTCCTGCATGGAAAGCTAAGTGAGTTAACATCAAAGGAATGTCTGCTTCAACTCTTCCAGGGAAAATTTTAGTCACTATGGAGTAAGCACTAAACAGTACCTTGGAAGTCATTTAACTACATTTTTTTTTCATCTTAAAGAACTGAGACCTACAGAGAAGCCATGTCACTTGTCCAATCTCATAGTTTGCAACAGAAACACAGAAAAATACAAGTCTTGTGACCTTTAACATAGTCTTCTTTTCAGTAGATCAAACTGACCCTTCATTGGATCTATATTACAAAGTAAAAAACTGTGCAGTTAATACAAGTCTTCAAAAATAGAATGAGTCAAGCCACGTGCCTTTAATCCCAGTACTTGGGAGGCAGAAGCAGGCAGGTATGAGTTCAAGACCAGTCTGGTCTACTGAGCAAGTTCCAGGACAGCCAGGGCTACACAGAGAAATCCTGTTTCTAATTATTTAATTAATTAATTAACAGAACAAGTCAAAGACTCTTGATGACAATTTTCCCTCAGAAGTTTACATAGCACCTTGCAGTACTGTAAGGGCTAGCCAGCAGGAAGGAAGCTTCCAGCTCATTTCCAACTTTGTCTTGCAACTGTGGAGCATATGGTGCCTCCAACAATAAGATCCTGTGTACCACCACCATCAGTGGCAACTACTTGTATTGTTCTGGAGCCTCAGGGGCCTCCCTGGCCAACAAGTTGTGAGAAGATAGCTTATTTCTGACACTTAAATTTCCATTTAATAACCTAGGGTTCTGTGAACAGCTTTATCCCCTATGCAGGATACCTATATTCAAAACTTTAACTTTTAAAACTATGTTTATCAAGAATCATACTCTTTAGGCTTTTTCATACACTGTTAGTTTTGGATAACTTCTCTCTACCCACTTTTCTTCCCATCTCTCTTCCCTCTCTCCCCACTTAAACTCTTCCATCTCCATAATCCCCCTTCTACTTCCATATCACATGTCTTCTATTAGTCTCCACCCTCAATAAAGCCTCTTTATCCCACTCTCACAAGTCCCTTTCTTATTTTCTGGCCTCTTCACGCACTGATTTCCATGTAAATGTGCATATATAAAAATTGAAGCTAGGACCCACATAAGAGACTACATGTGGTGTCTTTCTGAGTTTGGGTTACTTCACTTAATATATTTTCCAATTCCATTAATTTTCTTGCAAATTTTGTAATTCCATTTTTCCTTATAGTTGAATAAAATGCCACTATATATAATATTTAAACATATATATTATATATCACATTTCCATCATCTATTTATCAGTTTATCGACATCTAGGTAGTTACCAGTCCCTTGTTACTGTGAATAGAGTAATAATAAACTAGGCAAAATGTGCTCACTGGCACGATAATATAAGTCTGTTATTGGGATAACTAACCACTTTATGATTAAAATTAAGGTCAACTCTGCAGAGGAAACTGATGTCTAGTACCCTAAACCCAGTGCTTTAGTTACTTTTCCAGTTGCTGTGATAAAATGTCCAGATGAAAGCAACTTAAGGGAGGAAGACTTTATTTTGACTCACAGTTCTAGGATACATCCCGTCATAGACTAGAAGTCATTGGAACAAAAGCTTGAGGCAGCTGATCACATTATATCCACAGTCAGGAAGCAGAAGGAAATGAAGGCTCATGTTCAGCTAGTTTTCTCCTTTCTATTCCCTCTAGAACCCAAGCTCAGGGAAAGGTGCTGCTCACATTTAGGGTAGTTCTTCCCACCTCAATTATACCAATCAACATAATTCCTCACAGGTGCGGCTAGAGGCTAACTTAACCTAGACTATGCCTCATATGTGTTCCTGGAGGCTTGCCTCCTAGGTGATTCTAGTTTTCATCACAATTGCCAATCAATATTAATCATCACACCCAACCAAAATCCCATGGTTGAGTAGGTGATAGGCTTTAGTTAGGGAAACTACAACTGCTATTTGGCTAAATGGACACAACATGCCCATCAAACAACATTCTAAATAATTTTGTTTATGCTCCTAGATTAGTCTTGTTATTGCTTTTGGTCAGACAAGCTTTTTATTTTGTTTTGTTTTGCAGTAGACAGTGGCAACTGTACAGTCTCATAATTGAACAAATTGCTGAGAATAGGTGATTGTTGAATGTCCATAAATGGAATATCTATATCACCCACGAAGAGGCTCATAGAACATGGGAAAGTGAGTGAAATTGATGTGAGAACTTAATATGAGAACTGGAGGAAGTGGTGGAATGATGTGCAACACCGTTTTGCACTCTTAAACTCATGGGAGCTGTGATTACTTAAACAATTCCTTCACAAGACTTGGACCTGTCAGCATTCTATTGTGAGGCTTCATCTTTTCCCAAGGAACTGTTGAAAGTTGTTGATTGTTACCGGGTAAGAAATCATTATCTTCAGTGGTATAGCCACCAGTAAGTTGCCCACAATACAGTAAATAACCTCCTACCAATGTTTATGCATGTAACTCTAGTCAAGCTCATTAAGCCAACAAAAAAAGGGCATGAAAGGAGAATGATGAATAGATGAAGGTTGGTGGGAGTGGAAAGGGGACATGAAAGGGTAATGGAGGGGTGAATATTTTCAAAATACAATGTATGAATGTCACGATGAAACCCATCTCACATATAATTAATATATGTATACACTAATGGAATAATCTCAAGGTATAATAAATGCAAGTGGGGATAAAGGTATAGAAGCAACAGAAAACTTACCTTTTCAATCCAGAGTAGTGGAAACTCAAGCAACCAAAACCAAAACACATGGGTATCTTCTTCAGATTTCTCACAGATACCTAGAAAAGACGAGAGAATTTATATACCATTCAGGGCCCCACAAAGAAACTAGGCCAGCATAGTCAATTTAAGTACTTTGAGAGAAGTTGAATGGACTTTACAAAAGTGAGATAGTGAGCTGAGCACTAGCATTCATCTCTTGCTGTTTCCAGAATACTGATGCAATGTGGTTCACTATTACATCGGGCCTGAAAAGAAAGATGGTGGAGAAGAGCTGTGTCTAGAAGGAGTATTACATGCCTTCCAGGGGGAGGCACCTTTTCACTTGGGGATAATATTAGACAATGGCATCCTTAAGGGAGGAAGGTAGAGAAATAAAGACGCAAAATTCTCCCTCCTGATATCCTAATGGGGCACCCCATTTCTCTAATATGCTAGGACACAGGAAAGTAAGGAAGCCCAGGAATGTATTCTACACAGGTTGTACTTGTTAATTTTCTTATTGATGTGGTAAAATACATGACAAAAACAGCTTAAGGAAAGCGTGTTTGTTTTGGCTCGATTTGATGGTACATCATGGCAGGAAAGCATGTCACCAACAACGGTTCTAGCTATGGTGGTAGAAACATGCACCAACTGGTCACATTGCATCAATAGTCAGGAAGCAGCAAGAGATAAATGCTATGCTCAGCCCACTGTCTCCTTTTTTTCCTTTTGATTCACTCCTGGACCTGAGCACATAAGATGGTTCTGCTTACACTTGGGGTTAATCTTCCTTTTCAGTTAAACTTCAGCTGTGGGTCCTCTCCACATATAGCCAGAGGTATACTAGTGATTGTAAATCCAGTACATTGTGAACATTATCAATTGCCACAGATGTTTTATCAGTCTCTAGCGCATATATATATATATATATATATATATATATATATATAAAGTGATAGAGAAGACAAAGGGGAGATGCCTAGTGTGATTTGACTAGAGAAAGAAAATAAGCACATACTGCCAATTCCCACAATTTAGACATTGTCCTTGGAAGTTTTCACATTGTGTGTATTCCTCACAATATATCCTTGAGGTACATAGTATTTTCCCCATGAAAATGCTTGAAGCCAAAATCTCAGAGCATCTAGTAAGGTCACATAGCTAGTATTTTGAATCTAGATAGCAGTAGTTATATTTGTGCATAGGCCCATTTGACTCCAAAGAGGATGCTCTCAATTACTTCAAGTCATTGCCTCAATAATAGTGAAGAAATGTAGAGCAATTCTCTCCTGTGTCCCAGAGGTTGACAATGGGTTAGAACCATGAGATTGTGTTTGAGCAGCTCCAGATGATGTAAAAGTTGAACCCACTATTTAATTCCTTCTTATCCAACATAGCCAATATATCTAGCCTTCCTCATTTTCCTATAAACACTCCTGCTGAGGTGTTAACAGATGACTAATTTGCTAACCAACAATTTGGTACTAACATACTACTTTAAGGCATTAACTACTTACAAATAAATTTGCATTTTCGAACTTGTCCCTTGTCATTTTACTCCCATTCTCACTTTTCTCAGAATAAATTTATATGAAGACTTGGAAAGGCTGCTGTAACCCTATGTTGCTCTTTAAAGTATTTGAGGCTGCATTTGTTGTAATGAATACAAATTTATAAACTGACTTAGTTACAAAGAAGCAACTTTTTTTTTCTATTTACTATTTTGTTATGCTTAGGAGACTCAATACCCCTAATATTGTTCAAGCTAAGTTCTAGTCACCTTAAAGTTAAAACTTTTCATTAGGGCTGACTCTACCTTCTTAAAATGTCTTCCCATCGCCTCTCCCAGATGGTAAAATGTGCAGCCTCGATATACCTGTGAGAGGGAGATTTTGCTGCACGTTCCTCTCTGGTTCCTCTATGCCCTCCACTGAAATGTCCTTACTATGGATGGTCATTGTAGGTGTTACAGGGGTGTCTACAGCAGATTGTTTCAGGAGCATCTGACATTTGGGGAGTCTTCCTGAGACTCATTGCTAATAACCATGAAATTTGTCATTAGTCTCTTAGCACATAGCTCTCCATCCCTTTGCTAATCCCAGGCTTCTCAGTACTCTTTCCTTTCTTACTGTTATATCCCCTACCAGGACATGTGGGAACTTAATGCCTTCCTTATAGCTCTCCAGGACCCAGTAAATGGCCCCCAGCCCTCTTAGTTTTATTACATCACTATGACCATTTCTACTCTACTACAGCTAGTCTTGGTTGATATGGAATCCCACACAGATTCCCCCTCCAAGATTTATAAACAGGAAAGTTAATCAGACACCTTAATGGTTTGGAGTGTGAAGTTGCCATCTTTATTTTATGGAAGTCTTTGTTTAGACTTATTGTTTCAGAAAGATAAGAGTTCACCATGGATGAGAGAGACATGTCAGCAAGTATGAGGCATGGCAGCAAGAGCAGGAATTTGAGAGCTCACATCTTCAAATGAAATCACATGTCAGAGAACGAAAAGGAAGTGGAGTGATACCACAAACACTCAAACCCTGTTTCCAGTGACGTGCTTCCTCTAGCAAGTCTCCATCTCCCAAGGGTTTCACAGCTACAGTCACCCACCACCATAAGCATAGACGTCTTCCTCCCCAAACATTGCAAGCTCCTCTGAGCACCACAATAGCATTTGATTTCCCGTGTCACTGCCTTCTCCCAAGTTAGCAGCTCCCCACTCTCTACACAATGACTGACTGGCAGGGAAGCAGTGTGCTTACACTATTATATTTTGTTTTTGGCATATAAAGAGAGCTTTCAACTTCATCAAAGCCTGACTTTTGAAATGTTAATCCATTGTAAACTCAAAGAATTACAATTTGAAACTCAGAGGTGAAAATGAAGTCCTAGATCATACAAGTCTTCCACTGAAACAAATGATTCACTAAATAGAAGGGATGCAAAGAGAAATTATCAGTAGCAATTAGCAAAAAAAAAAGTTGAATACAGCAAAATTATACAGGGGATATTTTCTTTTCACTCACATTCAAACAATATGTATTGAAAGCACCTATCATGTGTAAGACACTTTTCTGGGTGTGACGGTAGGATCATGAGATTGAAGTCAGCCTGAGCTACATAATGAGACTCTGTCTAAAAAAAATGGATAATGTGACTCAATGCAGTAGCTGGTATCACAGATTTATCATAAAATAAAACTATTTCCATCTCCTAGGAGGACGCATGGTCCTGCCCAGGGCCATGACAGACTGAGTGGGACAAAAGAGACCCACATGCTGATCCCAGGAGGTCTGTCCCAGGCTCCAAGGAGAAAATACAGTGCAGGGCAGACAGACACTATTATGGTGAGCAACTGTATGGTGTGGTATGGGAGAGGGAGAGAGACAGAATAGTTCATTTCCTTTGTACAGAGGCATATGTCAAGAGGTGAAAGCAGTGAGGAGCCGGTTGATGTGGATGGCTTCATTGCCACCCGGGGCCATGGTGATGTCGGGGCCTGGGCTGCTGCCGGGGCCCATGTCTGGGTTCATGGCCCTGATGCAGCCTCAGTCTGTGTTGATGTCCATGGTTCGTGATACCACTGTAGGCCGAGAGGACAGGGCTGTACAGAGTTGGCCCCACCCTTCACTGACTGCAACACCAGGGAGAACTGGTCCTGACCGTCACTGGCTGAAGCCCTCAGGAAAAAGTGTCCAACACCTCACCTGGACAGCACAAGTAGAGCTGACCCTGTTCGCAGGGGCACAGGTGAGCTGGCCCTGAGGGTGTGAAAATGGGAGAGCAGGTCATGCCCCTCTCATCTGTCGTGTGGTAGCATGGTGAGGGAAAGATGCCCTCCTCCCCTCGCCCCTTACCACCCGCAGCAGGTGGTGAGCCTTCCCCAACCCCTCAACAATTGCAGCACTTGAGAGAATGGGACCTACGCAGTAGAACTGACCCTGTAGACAGGGGTGCAGATGAGCCAGTCCTGAGGGCACGAGAGGGACATAGCTGGTACCGCCTCCCTTGTCTGCAGCGTAGTGATGGGGGCCAGGGAAAGATGCCCTCCTCCCTTCGCCCCTACCACCTCCAGCTGGCAAGGGAGCTGACCCTCCCCTTTTCCAGCTGCAACACTCAGGAAAGTGAGCCCTGCACATCTTCTGAGAAGCACAGCGGAGTTGACCCTGTTGACAGGGCACAGGTGAACCAGTCCCAAGAACTTGAGCATGGGAGATATGACCCTGCCCTTCATCTGCCATATAGCAGCGTGGCTGGGAGAATGATGCTTTCCCTCCAACTTCACCTCCCACCCCTCTATGCCTGAGGCGGGTGTGAGAGCTGGCCCTGAGGTCCGAAGAGCAGGAGAGCTGTTCCTGCCCCTCACCAGCTGCAGCACTCAGGGGAGTGGGTCCTGCTCCTCGCCTGGGCAGCACAGTAAGGCTGACCCTATTGATGCAGTACAGGGTGAACCGGCCAGAAAACATGAGTCTAGGAGATCTGGCCCTGGCCCTCATCTGCATAGTAGGGAGAGAGAGAGAGAGAGAGAGAGAGACGCCCTCCCCACTACCCCACCTCCCGCCCCTCGCTGCCTGTGGCAGGTGGGAGAGCTGGCCCTGAGGTCATAAGAGCTGGAGAGCTGTCCCTGTCCCTCACCAGCTGCAGCACTCAGGAAAGTGGGCCCTGCTCCTCGCCTGGGCAACACAATAGAGCTGGTCCTGAAGGTGTAGGTTTGGGAGAGCAGACCCTGAGGGTGTGAAAGCATGAGAACTAGCCCTGACCCCTTGGTTGTTTCTGCAAGGGGTGAACTAGCCAGGGAAATACTGGAGAGCTCATCCTGGTGGGGGGGGGGGGGGGGGGGGGGGGCAGTGAGCTGGCAGGCTGACTAACCCTGCAACTACCCAGGCCCAGAACCAGGGCTGTGAGTTGGCCCACCCCAACATCCACCCCATCTATGGTCTGCTGGAGCATGTGAAGGAGCCAGACCTGTAGACCCAAAGCTGCAGTATCTCCAGCACAGGGCAACAACAGAATATCCAAAAGAAGTCCTAGTGAGGCCCAAGCATCGATAGTGTAGCAGAAACCAGAGGCCTCTAACCAGACCAGTGACTCTTTGAAATGACCATTTGCAAGTGAAGATGTATGGACATAAGTCTTTAGTTCATGACTCACTGTGTCACACTACAGCTTCCATGATGAGATTTTTTTCCTTTTTTTTTCTCTTAAATTTTATTGTATTTTATTTTGTGGGGAAGTAGCAAGAGCAGAGGGTTGATACGAAGGGACAGGAAACGATTGGGATTGAGATGCATGATATAAAAGACACAAAGAATGAATGAAAATAAACTTAAAAACTATTTCCAAAATACAGAAAATAGTTTTTAACTAGATTCAATACAATTTCACACCAGCATGGTCCATCTTCATGTAGTCTAAGAATAAAGTACTATCTCTGACTATTTTTGTCTGAATAGCTAGGAGTTAACCTGAAAATCCTATTATTTTTCAAAATGTATTACTCAAAATCCTATGAGTCCAATTTCCTGCCTTAGTGAGTACAGTATAGTAAGTTACATTAGTGAACAAAATTCAATATTTGAAGATTACAGATATTGCCGGGGCTTGAAGTCATCTTTCCAACCATCAATGGCATCAGTCCAGACTAGTAATGTAGTTGTAAAAGGCTTAAAAGATTGTGTCTAATCTATATGAACACACAGTACACTAGAAATGCTACAAAAATAAAACAATAGAAGGTGGTTATCTTTTTATATACCTTATTCTGCAAAAAATACAATTTCTTGAAAGTTTTGGCTAAAGAGTCCTTGTTTAAAAGAAATCTGTATTATTCATTTGGATACTTGTTTGAGGTTTCTAGTAATGGGATTTTGAACTTTGTCATATAAAATTTTACTTCAAATAATGCTGCAAACTTCTTGGCCATACCAGTAATCCTTATTGAAAGATCTTTAAGACTATTCACCATTACCACTTTGCTTTATTGAGTCTTGAATGCAATGAGTTTTTATCTTTCCAAATGTACCTTTAAAAAGCTGTTTATAAGCTTTTTAGAGCCCCAAATAATGTGTCACAGAAATGTTATTATTCTTAATTTCCCCTGATTTTATTGTCCTACCCCATACTGTTCATAATCGGCATTTTTTTTTTCTAATTTGAAGGAAACTGTTATTAGGCAAAGGGATTTTTAGACAGGCCATTGGGAGTGTTTTGTCCTTCCTCTCTAAGAGAATAATTACATATTCTACTTAATTAAAAGCTTGGTGTTTTAAAAGGATCTCAAATTACAGCCAGGCAAAAACATGAAAGGTAAAGTCACTTACACGTTTATGTGAGCTCTCATATCTCTTTTATTTTAATTGCTAAACAAATTTTGCAGAGTTGAAAAGGACTATTTTGACAGCCCTGGAGTGAAAGTGATTGCTTATTAGCCATTATAGTCTTAACCAATTGCAAAACATTTTAAGACTAAAAGGGGGAGCGGCTATAGGGTTTCTGAGGAATGGAAGTGGAAGGGGAAAAAGCTGCCTAGCAATTAAGACAAAATCTTTTACTAAAAAAGAGAAGAGAGGTGCCCCTCTTCTACTTTCCATTAGCTCCCATAAAAAAGTTGGAGTTGACCTTATATCAGTAAAAACCTTATATTAGAGTACTGATATCTATTTCTGAGCTCAACCATAAGTCCCTCCTCCCAGGAGTTCTTGGGGGTGGGAAATCAAACTATTGATTTCTGTGCACCGTGACCAGGATACTCCCAAATGTAAATAAGGAAAGGCTCAAGAATGTGACCAAAAATGTCTCCACAGTAGCTGGGATGTTTCTAGTAGTAGCAGCAGAAGCAGGGAAATCTGAGTTGGGGTATGATGAATGCCAGCCAGCAGAAGCTAAGAAGCACAGGACTTAACTGCTAATCACATTCAAACCTACACCTTGCCAGAAAGCTCTATCCCAAATTCCCCAAGTAAGGCTCAATTTGGGGGTCAGTTTTTCCAAGAGTATTCTGTAAAAAGATTTTTTTAGTGGAAATATAAGCTTCATAGAGCAATAAGGGGAAAATATAAATCTCTTCTCCATCTTGTACTCACTTTTCCTGCTGTGTTTTAAGCAAAAGAAAAACACATTAGAAATGACTCCAGTGCCAGACTCTGGCCTCCTCAGCTCCTGCTCCCTCTAATCAGGCCACAGTTGACTGACAGTCAGGAAATAAGCCCTTCTTTGAAGGTGCAGCCAGAGCAGGTTTACAGCAAATGACTAATATGATCTAATCTTTCAGCAATTTCGACAGTTTTCAATTCTGGAAGATTCATATATGTCTATTTAACTTTCTGATTCTGTCCTGAGCCTGTTCATTGAATTATCCTTCAAGATCCAATCTTCTCAAATATTGCAACCCTTTTCATTATCAAACTCCAGTGTGGTACCAGATTTCATAATGTGTCCAACCAAACAATATCCACCTGAGGCGCATTGAAATGCCAAGGAAAACATTTAAAGACCAAAGATTTATTGGTAGAAGTAGAAAACCACTTAATCAATTAATGAACCCTCACTGAACTGCCATTAGGTACAGTTGCCACTGGATTAAGTATTGTGAGTGGTACCATCATTTATCAGTGTCTGAGATATAACTAAGGTCTACATGTTCAAAATCTGTACACACACACACACACACACACACACACACACACACACACCACATTCTCACTGATCTCCAAAATTACTTTGTAAGGGGGAAAATCTTGAATTCCATAACTAGAGATAAAGGAAAGGTGAATTTAAATCCATATTGAATCCTAACTGACTACATTACAATTATTCCTCAGGGAAGATTTTGATAGGAAGAAAGAGGAAAAGGAGTCCAGGTTTTATGGAAACTTTAAAGGACAGGGAGTAAAGATCGGTGACAGTGGCGGAGGCGGGAGAGCACAGAGGAAAAAGAGGCAGTAGGAAGGAAGGCCCAAGGCCTCAAAGACGAACTTTGACAATGACATCATGTCCCCAAAGGCAATTCCGTCTGCAACTCCACTGCTAGCCAGGCTCTGCAAGAATTCTACATTTTCTTTTAATCTAGCGATTAAACATATATCCAAAGGTTTCTTATTTAAAAAAAAAACACTGCTCCAAGTATAAAGCAGAATTACTAATCTTAAAATGCCAGGGTCTTAGGATATAAATGAGTTATTTCTGACAGAGTTTTCAAACTCATTGGTACATACGGTTTCTTTTCTCTGGCCAACTCAAAGTACCTTTTTTTTACATTAAGAACTCCATTTTACACTTCACTATCAGATCAAGTCTCTCAAAGGAGTTTTATTTACAGGATGATGCATGCAGTTCTGAAATTTGCCAACATACAATTAAGGCTCCATCTACACTTATTTCTATCTTAAGATTCAGGAGGCTAGGTGATGACTCGTGCTTACAAGGTGTGCACATTCTGCTGAGGAGAGTGAAGTGGGTCACAGGACGCCTGTCTCCCCTGAAGGCACAAATGAATAGTCAGAAAGCTGGAGACTGCCTTTTACATCAGAGTGCCTTCTCTGTAACTCTTCTCCTTGCCGTAGAGAAGCGTCCTCTCATGGATCTGTTTCCTCTGCGTTGTCAACCTTTGGACTGCAGCATTTGACCAGTGTGGTAAAAGTGCTATGTGCCTTTTGTTCCATTGCTGTGTCCTTTAAAAGCTTCGTATAGTTGCTAAAGAGAACACTCACGTACACCTGACAACATGAAGGGTTGTTATGAGCTCCACGGGAAAAAGACACTTCATATTTAGAGAAGCAAAAATTAGAGGAGGAGTTTGTGCCTCTCTTTCATTCCTATGACAGACAGTAATCTCTCTCCTGCTGCTAGATTTCAGGGCAACAAGGTCTGTGTGAGTTGCTATGAAATTCATTATCATACATTTATGCTATAAAAGTGCAATTGAGCTACCCTTCATGTGCACTATATTTACAATAATTATCCCAATAAAACCATATTCATATAAATGACTAAGAACTCCAAGAGAGAAAAGAATTTTTTTTTCCATTATTGGATTATCCCTCAGCAGTGAGGACAATAACCGTGCATAAACTAAGTACAGCCGAACACAGCCTTCTCAGGGGTGGCATAGTTAGCATTTTTCTTCAGCAGACCCACCCCTAAGTCAAAAGATCTTTCAAAGTAATGTAGCATCTGACAAATCAGGTCAGAGTCCAGCCAGCACAACTGAGTTTTCATGCTGCTTCACTATGTTAAAGATAAAGCAGCATCGGAACAATAAGGAACACAGTAGACAAGATCTGGCTCTAGCCAACAGCTTGGCCTTAACAGGTATTGTTCTGCTGTCTACACGATAGGAAACGTTCCACTTGAACACAAGGGCACCCAATCTTTCTGTCCACCGAAGCTAGAAATATGACAATTAATATTAAACCAATTTGAATGTCTAAAACATAAGATGAGTGCAAAGTGGAATTATTCTTTCTGACTCTGTAGGAAAATGATGCTCATTGGGAAAAAAATAACGCCTAATCTTCTGCCAAAGAGTATATCCACAAGACCATGGAATTGATCATAAGGCTTTGGACAATTGTCAATTCAGTCCTTCCCTCAATTTGTCTTCCCTTCTAAGCTCTTTCTCTATGAATTTCTTATTCACTGCCCTCAAAGATTATCTATTTTTTCCTTTGTGTCCAGTGATGCTATCAAGACATTGGAGATCAACATAATTCTTGTCTGCCTGTAGATATACTATTTGTTCTTCCAGGATGCTATTAGGATTTTCTCTTTTTAATGTTTATTTTGAGTATCTCATATGGGATTTGTTCCTGTTTAACACTTCATGACTGTCTTCAACTTGTTGTTTTTTATTCTTTTATATTTTCAGACAGTTCATCTCTACTATTCCTTAAAACAGCAATTTCTCTCTATTTTTTATTTTTCTCAATTTTCAGATCCCATTTATTTGAAATTGGAATATTTAATAATGTCTTCTCTTTTATAATTTCTATCTCTTTTTTCTCCCCGATGCATTTTTGTGAAGTCCCTCAATTTTAACCTTTATGTATTTTTGTTTGTTAGCTGCATTCATCCTACCACTGATTCCATCCATTGCATTTTCATTTCAATTATTATAGTTTTGTGTTAGAGTCTCCACTTTTATCCACAATGTAACAACTAACACATGACTTGCCTTTCTGCTATAAGTAACATAAAAACTGGACAACAATACAAGAAACACTTATTTTCAGACTGTAGAAAATAGGCATAGAGCTGTGAAGTTGAACTAAAGGAAACAAAAGTACTTTTTCTCTGATTTCCCAGTTTGGTTCCTGGAGGCCCTTTCTGGAAAATAGGGTAGAAGCTCAAGTAGAGCACAGTGATCTTGATGATTTATGTCATATAGATAAGAAATCAATGCAAGTGAGGCAGCTGTGATCTGAAGGGCAAGGTAGAAGAGAGAAGGGAGCTATAAAAAGAAAGAACTCCAGAAACTGCCATAGCAGTTCAAGAACTTTTGCAAATGCTGAGCTGTACATACGTACAGTAAAACTCCAATGAAGGCAGGCAAAGAACAGCTGTGGAGCTTCAATCTGAATGATTCCTAGAACCCAGTCAAGGAAAGAAAATGTTTCACTTCCAATCAGTCAGAGTGGAGAAATTTTGAACTCCTGGGCATATTAGTTAGTTTTTCATTGAGAGAGGAATACACATGATACAGGCTACTTATTAAAAAAAAAAAAACTTATTTTCCTCACAGTTTTGGAGGTTCAAAACTAGGCAGATCCACTATTCAGCCTCTGCTGAGGGTGGTGGATGGTGTCATATTATGATGGGATGGTGTAAGCCACCGTGTCTTGAACTAAGAAGCAATGGAAGAGTCAGCAGACTTGTTCCGTCTATAGTAGTGCTCTTGGGAAAACTTTTATTCTTTGTCTTAGTCATTGTTCTATTGCTATGAAGAGACACCATGACCACAGCAACTCCTATAAAAAGAAAACACTTAATTGAGGCTTACTCCCAGTTTCAGAGGTTTAGTCCATTGTCATCATGGTGGGGCGCATGGTGATATGCAGGCATCCTTGGTACTGAAGAGGTAGCTAAGGCAGCAGGAAGAGAGAGACACTGGGTCTGTCTTGGACTTTTGAAAACCAAAACCACCTCTAGTGACATACTTCTTCCAACAAGGCCACACCTACCCCAACAAGGCCACACCTCCAAATCATTTCAAACAGTGCCACTCGCTAAGCGTTTAAATACATAAGCCTATGGGTGCCATTCCTATTCAAATCACCACTTCCCTTAACTCAAGATTTCCTTATGAGGCTCACTTGAAGTTCTCTAATACTGTCATGCATGGACCCTTGGGGGACACTCAAACCCAATCCAAATGACAGTACTAGAAATTTGAGAAGAGCTCCTAGAATGATTTCACCTTAGTAGTGAGAAAATCTTGCCCGAGTTTTTGGCAAAACAAATTTAAACATTTTCTAAACTAAGGCAGCAAAATCCGAACACTCAAAAAAAGTCATAACATTCAGTATTCAACTAAAACACACCCAGGCAAGCAAAATAGGACAATATGACCACTAACTAAAAGAAATGACACATGACAGAAAAATATGCAAACTGACAAACTGATAAAACAGATATAACTACCAGACAAAAATAACAGCTAGTGAAATATGTTCAAGAGTTTAGAGGAAACTGTGAGTATAATAAGCAAAGAAATAGTAATTACTAAAATAACCAAATGAAAATTACCTGAGCTGAAAAATATATTGCAATATACTTTTCACTGAATGGAATTACCAGCAGTTTAGATAGTGGAGAAAATTAATAAGCTTGAAAATGTAGCTATGAAAACTATCCAAGCAGAAATAGAGAAATTTAAAAAATCATGTAAGAAAAATCAATATGGCCTCAATAGTATAGAAAAATATAAATTGGCTTATCATATAAATAATTGTAGTAGGTGATGTAGATTGTCCAGCTATTTTTGTTTCTTTTATAGTACTCATTCATCCCTTTCAGAAGTCTAAGTCTATGAAGTTTTCTTTTCCAGGGGAATTAGTTACTGCATCTAATAAAGTATATCAAAGAAGGAAGTCTGGGAATTTTTCTATTTTTAATGGAGATCCCCAGACATCATCATTATTTCCTGGAAACTCAGGAAGTAGTCCCAGTGGTCAGTCACATTACGTTGTAATTGATCCGATCTAAGGGTTTTAAGGAGGTATGCTGGTTAGTTTCTTGTCAACTTCACACTAACTGGAGTCGGCTGGGAAGAGGGACCCACAACTGAGGAATTGCTTCCATCCTATCAGCCTGTTAGTAAGTCTATGGAGGCTTTTTCTTAATGATTGATGAAGGAGGCCCCAGCCCACTGTGGGCTCCACCACCCCCGGGCAGGTGGTCCTGGTTTGTATAAGAAACAGGCTGAGCAAGCCATGGAAGCAAGCCAGGAAGCAATGTCCTTCCATAGTTTCTGTTTTTCAATTCCTGCCTCCATGTTCCTACCTTGAGTTCCTGCCTCAGTTTCCCTCAATGACTGTGATTGGGCCATGTAAGCCAACTAAATCACTGTCTTTATAGATTGCTTTTCGTCATAGTCCTTATTGAAGCAATAGAAAGAAAACTAAGACCTGGGGAGAGCTGAGGTTGAAGACCAGAGAGCACTTGGTTAGTATATCCTTGTTCTTATCAATTCCTCGTCCAGCAGGACACGTGGAAAGCCTATCCGTGTAGGAACTTGCATGCATAGGAATTCTGGAGTATTGTGATTACCTCAGTGAATGACATGACACAGGCAGCATCAACCTCAAGGTGACTAGAAAGAGACAGAACTAGAGTGCGAAGGTGTTTACTTCAGTGGTGCTGCTGGAGGCAAAGCTGCTCTCGTTGCTGCTGCTGTTCATCACTCATTTCTCTCTGGCTTCTACAGTTTCTCCGTGTTGATCTCGAGTGGGAAACAGGAATTAATTTGTGAAAAACTGGAAATACAATTCTTGTTGAATGTGTACTCTGTGTACAGACTGTGTATTATCTCGCTAAATCTCTTCAATAAATATCAGGCAATTATATACTGTCATTATATACTGTCATTACAAAAGAGGAAACTGTAAGCACCTCAAGCCACACAAGTGGCCAGGCCTGTCCCTCAGGACCTCCAACTATCAGGTTTTACCCACAGAACACTCTAACTGCCCGAATGGCTGGACCCTGCCCCCACCCTACAAAGTAAAAAGCCCAGTCTCTGGACATGAAATCCCACCAATCTCCACCCTGGAAAGTTTCACCCTGAAAAGTTCTATCCACTTCCCAAGAAACTCTATCTAAGCCCTACCTTCTGCTCAGGTCTCTGCTGTTTCTCCCCCTGAAGAAGAGGCAGTCCACGTCCTGGTCGCTCTCGTGTGCGAGGTTTGTTGTGCAGTGTGACTTTGTGATAGTCCTTGGCTCCCAGCTGCCAAGATACCTTTCCATCTGAGCTGTAACACTTACAGAAATTGAACTATGGGGACATTCAGATACTTGCACAATTTCACACAGCTCTACAAGATGGGCCAAAGATTCAAAAACCGTCAGTCATAATTTAGAGATCAGGATCTTGTTCAATATCAGATATTTGGTGAATAGCACCTTGTAAGTCCACAAAAAGATTTATTGAATACTTGTTAAATAATGCCAGGGGTACGTGGATACATAGAATTTTACTGTCAACTTCCCCAACAGTCTTATTCTCCCATGTTTTCCTCTGATCCATTGCCTCAATGTCTCGGGAATAGATCTTGAAGTTGGACTTTTTGTATCCTTCATGGGCAAACGCATTGTTCTTTCCAGTGTTTAACCCACATACAAATGTGGTAGTTTGAACATAATTGACCTCCATAATCTAGTAGGGAGTGGCACTATTAGGAGGTGTGGCCTTGTTGGAGGAAGTGTAGGAGCAGGCTTTGAGGTTATCTATGCTCAGGATACCGCTCAGTGTCTCAGTTCAACTTCCTGTTGCCTGCAAGATGTAGGACTCTTAGCTCCAGCACTGTGTCTTCCTGCACACTGCCATGCTCCCTGCCATGATGATAATGGACTGAACCTCTGAAACTGTAAACCAGCCCCCTCAATTAAATGTCTTCCTTATAAGAATTGTTGTGGTGTCTCTTCATTGCAATAGAAACCCTAAGACAGCATGTGATAACAATTAATGAATTCTGGGTGCACAATGGTCCTTATGGTCACAGATAAACACTAGGAAAACCAGGAATGTTAAGCACTCAGGAAAACAGGACGTATAACCTGTTTTCTGCCCAGAAGGCTGGGAATGGAGGTGGCTAATAGTCTAGATGACCTCTGTGCTATCTGTATGACCAGGATCTCCTCCAGGCTCCCAAAACAGGACCAGAGGTGGTTGATAGCCCAGATGACCTCTTTGTTATCTTTATGACTGAGATCACGCCAGATCCTCCCTTAGGCCCTTAAGATAAAACAAGTGGTCTATCTATAGAACCCATCTTCATGGAAGAAGTGGCATGCACTTTGAGAGGCAGTTCAATGTAATTATGCCTCATTGTGCACAAGGGATTGTGTTACACCAGAAAACTTTTTCCCCCAAATTTTACTATACTTACATAGGCCTAAAATAACTTTCCTGGTGTCAAACTTTCAAAGTTTGAACCAACACCAGCTACTGAGTCATGTTGAACCAGACTTCCTGCTTGCCTCACATGGATCATTACTCTTCCATTCCTGGTGTTTACAGGGACCCCCACAAATGAAAAAAGAAGGCATGGAGTTGAAAGAGCAAGAAGGAGCATATGGGAGGGTTTGGAGGGAGAAAGGAGAAGGGAGAAATTTTGTAACTGGATTATAAAAATCACAAAATTTTAAAAAGTCATTTTGATTTTTCTGAGTTAACATGATTAAAAATGTCTCTCCTAGACAAAGCACTATCCCAAAAAATAGCTTGTTTATCCTCAGCAATGCCTCACAGAAAGAGGTCCTTCATAAAAAATAATATAAAGGACTATCAGATTTGGAAAGATGCCCAGCCTCACCAGTTATGAATGATATATACAGTAAAATACCAAAGATCATTTCTCAAACTAGCAAAAAGTAGAAGGACTTAACTAATCAGTATTGGAAAGGATTCTGGGAAACAGACCTCTTAAATATGACTTGATTCACTGGAATTTAATTTGGCTAAGCCATCATAAAGTGAAATTTGACAAAATCTAACATCTGAAAGTGCAAATAATTTGACCTAGAATTTCCATTTCTAGGAATTTTTTTGCTACAAAATGATTATGCTGTACAAGCATATATGTTGTAGAAAAAAATGAAAATTCTGTTCATGGGAAAATGGGCAATAGCATATTATGGGATCATAAATACAGTGGATAATAGTATACTATGGAATCATAAAACAAGAAGAATCTATGTTTTTATATGAAAAGGCATCTGGGCTGATGGGAGGCTCAAACACTTGTATTAACAAGTAAATACTACAGAAAAATGTATGTGAGTGTGGCAGTTTGAATGTAATTGGCCCCCATAAGCTCATAAGGAGTGGCACTATTAGAAGGTGTGGCTTTGTTGGAGTAGGCGTGGTCTTGTTGGAGGAAGTTTGTCACTGTGGAGGTAGGCCTTAAGGCCATATATATGCTCAAGGCCTTATATATGCTCAAGATACAGCTGTGGTAATATATTGTGTACCCTAATAAAATTTGCCTGAAGATTAGAGGACAGAACAAGCCACTAGATTAAACATAGAGGCCAGGCAGTGTTGGTACACACCTTTAATCCTAGCACTCGGGAGGCAGAGATCCATCTGGATCTCTGTGAGTTCAAACCCACCCTAGACTATATGAGATTGACTCAGTCTAGGAGAGAAACAGAGCCAGGTAGTGGTGGCACACACCTTTAATCCCAGTATTTGGGAATCACATGCCTTTAATCCCAGCACTTGAGATCTCATGCCTCTGCTACCAGTATTTGGGAAGCACACGTGCATTTAATCCCAGCACTAGGAAGGAAGTGAAATAGCTGGGCAGAGAAAGGTATGTAAGGTGTGAGGACAGGAACTAAGGCTTTTCAGCTGGACCCCTTTCAGCTGAGGACTCAGACACACTCAATCAGAGGATTCCTGGAGTTAGCCAGGTGGGAAGTAGCTATGGCTTGTTCCTTTGTCTCTCTGATCTTTCAGTATTTACCCCAATATCTGGTTCCGGGTTTTTATCATAAGACCAATTAGGATTCGAGCAACACACCACCCATTGTTTCAGTTCATTTCCTGTTGCCTTTGGATCAAGATGCAGAATTCTTCAGGACCACAGCTGCCTGCATGCCACCATACTCCTAGCCTCCATGCTCCCTACTATGATGAAAATGAACTAAACTTCTGAACCGGTAAGCTACCGCCTCAATTAAATGTTTACCTTTATAAGAGTTGCTGTGGTCATGGTGTCTCTTCACAGCAATAGAAACCCTAACTAAGACAATGAGGCAATCTAACTTTTGTAAACCAAAAAAATTCATATATAAAATATACATATTTCAAATGCACATTAGTTTTCTGAGTTTATACCAATCTACTAATTAAAACTGACTTTGGAAACTTGGATTTAAAGATGTAATGAACGTTCACTTCTGTAATATTTGAATTTTAGTCACATTTATCTCTTTCACAATTTTTTTCTATTGATAGAAATTGAATCCCTTGCCTCATGCATGCCAGGCAAGTGCGTTGCCATTGTGCCACACCCACACACACCCATTAATAATTTCTGAATGTGTATATCTAGAGACAAAGAAAGCAAAACAAAAAAGACTAGAGAAAAGAAATCTCTTAAAAACAACCAAGAATCAGAAAGCCAATTCTTTGTTTGACATCTTCCAGTCCTGAGCTTCTAAGGAAAACATTCTAGGTCATAGAGCACAATCTCTCCTCACAGAGAATAGATGTGGCTTAGGTTTCTATGCCAGTAATTAACGTCTCCAAACTTTATGGGGGTGATAGCTTAGTCATTGAACATAAAAATGGATAAACGTACAAAAACAAATTTCCTCTTTTTTCCGTGTTCTTGATTTTAATGTTAATACACACACACACACACACACACACACACACACACACACACACACACAAAGATTCTCTTCCCTCAGATACATATGAGAGTACACCCCTATGTGGAACAAATACCAGAAGCTCATGTTACATTGCTGATGGGTCTTGAAAACTTCTCCTGGGAATCTAGGCAGATTAGAGGCTTAAACACTAAAGGAAGAAACGGGCCAAGGGTCTAGAGAAGGCCCAAGCAGGTAGCCATTTTTACTTCCAGATTCTAGACAGTATGAATATTTCATTGTTAGACTTAAGTGTTTCCCAAGTATTCTGATCTCACCTGTAAGACTACCATCTCTCAAAACAATAACATTAACTGTGTAGTTTATCAGCATCCTAGTCTCTCTCCCTTATTCCAGATAAAAGAGGCTGGGTAGCTTTTTGTAATTTACCAGATTAATCCAAAATGTACAGCAATTTCATTATTATTATGGAGATCTTTCTTATCAATCTTGACCTTCAAAGTGATAAAAACCTATTTAAGTTGTATAGATTATCTTTCTCAAAGAGCAAGAAAAATAATGAAATTTATTAATAAATAAAAAGCACAACTTATGTCATTCCTATCACACTTATTCATATAGTATGAGTCATACTAACACTCGCAGTAACTGGTTTGACTATCCCTGATGTGAGGGATTTACCTAAGAAACACAGAGGGAAACAGATACAGAGTTAAACAAAGGGGTAAGCCTGTATTTGGAGAGTGAAGTCTAATTATTTCAAAAAAGAAAAAAAAAGGACTAGACAACTCGTCTGAGAAGTAAAATGATGCTACCAATTGAAGTGAATGTCACCAGTGTGGATGTGCAGCAGCAATTTTAGTGGCATGAAATTTTTTTCATCAGGCATCTTAGCTGAACTTTCTCATCAGCTATATTGGGTGAAGAACCAATACTTACGCTCAATCACCTACAATTTGAAAGTCTAAAAATTTCAAGAAGAGAGTTAGGGCCCTCTAAATCTTTGCTATGCCGTATATAATTCCCTAGAATAGTAATAATAGGCATGACCAGAGAAGCTATTAGCAATGTAGAATTACAGGCTTCACCTCAGACCGGTGAATCAGAATCTGTATATTAACATGATCCTTGGTAATTCTTATTAAGGTCTGACAAGTTCTGCTCTGGATATTAGCTGAGAGTTGGACTTACCTAATTTCAAGTACCATAGTCATATCTCTATTATTTCCCCTCATGATTATTTCTGACAGCCAAACTCTTAGGAAATGCAATGAGATTAGCTGATAATCTAATTTACCAAAATCTGTCAAATGACTACTGTGTACTCAGTCAAGTATTCTATTAGACCCTTAAAGAGAAACAAAAATGAACCCCTCTACTCTCAAGGATAGAACTCGGGTTAGGAGGAAGAGAGACATACAGACGTGCATCTTCTTTCTCTCACTTCCTCTAGTGCATTTCACATTCTGTTCAGACATGCGGTGTGGTTTGGATATGAACTGTCCTCCCAAAGACTCATGGCTTTGGCTGGGGAGATGATTCAATAGAAAAGAGTCTTTGCACTGCAAGTATAAGGGCCTGAGTTCAAATCCCCAGCATCCACATAAACAAAAACCTGTGCATAGCTAGCTACTCATGTCTGTGAGCCAGCACTGAGGGCAGTGGCAGGCAGAATCCCAGAACTGCAAGAATAGAGACAAGCAGATTCTGCGATCTCAGTGGCTTGCCGGCCTTGCTGGACTGGCTAGCTTCCAGTTCAGTGAGAGACCTTGTGTAACGGCAACAAGGTGCAAAGTGGTCAAGGAAGACACTGGCTCTCCTGCTCTGGGTTTGGCACACACACACTAGCATACTCAAGTGTTTGCACCACACATAAACAATGTGTGCACATCACACATCATGGGAACAAATACATACACATGAAAGCCTCATGTCTTGGAGGCTTGGTTCCAGTTTTTGGAGCCAATCAATTGAGGGAAGTAAGTCACGAGGATCTTTACCTAATGTTGGAGGAGAAAGTAAGAGATGGAGTCTTGTTTGTGTTACTAGGGACGTGACACAAACTAGACACTAGGGTATCTTGAGCTGTCTCTTTGGTCTCTCTCCCCCTTCTGGCTGCAATGAATTAAGCAATTTTCCTCTCCCGCGACCTACTAACATGAATTTTGGCTTTATCTCGGGCCCATAGCCAGCTAACCACAAACTGAAATCTCTGAAAAGAAATATGTCCCTGTAAATTGATCCTCTCAGACATTTGTCCCAGTAACAAAATGCCTAACACAGCAGGACTGATCCCTGTTCTCCAAATGTGCCCCATGCCGTCTACCTTTTGTCCCCAATGTTCCTTCAGCCTGGAGCTTTTGTTATCTGTTTCATCTTCATCTGTGGAAAACTTTCACCGTCTTCAAAAGCCTGTCTGTAACAACTCTAAATTACACTGTCTGTCATTCCTATGAGAATGCACACCTTTACCATTAGCCTGTTCCCACTGACCCTCTGCAGAATGGAAACAATGGGGTTTCGGAAGGAAAAGCGCGGGGGGAGGGGGGAGCATAATCATCCTTCCCCAAATGAAACACAACAACTCCATGAATTCTTTTATTTATGGGACCTTGGTCAGTTTCAGTTACTGTCCAAAGGATTTTTAGGTAAATGATTGCTAAAATGACCCTTCTATTGTGATCAAATTTTAGGACTTTGTCAAATTTTGAAATATTTCACTTAGAAATCAAAATATTTGTCCCTAGATGCTAAACTATAGCAAGTAGTTTTTGCATACCCTCCTCTATGGCTCCTAACAAAACAAAGAAAGTCAGAATCTCCGATTTCTGAGCAAGTCTCCTGCTTTGTCAACTGTGGCTGTAATTTTCAGTGGATACTCTAGATGGTAGCATTGTGCATTTTATTCTTTCGTATCATTTATTGGTTTTCTAAGTCTTTATTTTATACATCAGAGCAGGCATCTGTGTGGAGGGAAGATAGAAGGGCGAATACTAATTTCACTTCAACAGAAATCCTGACAAGGTGATTGTCAATAATAATTTTAATTCTATTGTATCAGTCCAATTCCTGTCTATTTTCACCATTGCTCAATTTTTCAGTTTGTAGGACTGATTCCACTGTCTCACCTCTCACTCGGGTTCCCACCCTGAGCAATCCCATTTTTCCTTTCCCCTATCTAAGCCTTCTAAGGTCATTATTTCATTACGACTTCTCGTCATCACCCAATCCACAGCCCAACTGCCTCTTCCCAGGGTTCGGTGGAACCATTTATAAGGCAGTTACCCTTCTCTTTTTCTCTGTTTTCCCAACATTTTAAATTTGAAGCTTACCAAAAAAAAGTTGGAAGAATACTATAAAAAGCAGCCATGTACCTGGTCACTGAGATCCACCAGTTAACATTTCCCCACATCTCTGCCCTTCCTTTTACATCCTCCGACTCACACCCTCCCTCTCTGCTACCTTTCTTCAGTCATCCTGACACACTGTAAGTACTTCTCACCATGTATTTCCTAGGTTGCAGATGGCATTTCAGGTGTACTTAAGTTCGTCAGCACGCATTTCCTAAGAACATGAACAGTCTCCTGCAGGACCTTCTTGAAAGCCTTTGTTCTCCTTGTCTTCACTCGATTGTTTGGTACATCTAATCATGTCTTTCCAAAGGCGTAAGGCAATGGACGTGCTTGAGGACAGTGGGAATCTACTGGTTCTGGTCGAGCCATAAACTAGCTGTGAAAAAAACAGAAAATGAAAGGAAGGGAAAGATTTTCTTTAATTAGAAAGGTAACACATACTTATTGTAGAAAACAGGAAAAATAAGTTTGGAGAAATTTTTAAAAAATATATGAATCTATCATATAAAGATAATTATTCTACAAACATTTCTCAATGAAAACTTCCCCTATGCATAATCCATTTTAAATAATTGAACTGATAGAATAGTTGAAATATTTTATTCTCTTTCCATTCAATATTAAAAATAAATACCAAAACTTTTCATAAATTTTTATTAGCTACATCTTATTTAAACAAAGGTAATCTTGAAGAAAACATAAACAAATATTTCTATTTTTCAGTTAAACAGAAGACAGGCAAAGCCATGTGGAGGTAGTATAAGATTGTTCATTGATGGTCTTCTGAAGGTTAACATCTGTTCACACGTGGAAAGTACCTTTACAAGAGCTAAAGACATGAGGTAAGAGAATCTAGTATTTGGTTTTAATGAAGAATAGTAAAAGGACATTAAGGAAGATGGAGTAGTTACTTTTCTATTGCTGCAATAAAACACCATGACCAAGGTAGCTTATAGAAGGAAGGGTTTATTTGGGCTTACAGTTCCAGAGGGATGAGTCCATCACCATCACCATTGGGAAGTGTGGTAGCAGGCAGGCATGGCAACTGCAGCTGAAAGCTGAGACCTGAAGGTTCACACCTCAAACCACAAACAGAAAGCAGAGAGAAAACTGGGAATGATATTCGTGATACCTCAACAGTATGACTGCCTAAACAAGACCTGAAAAAAGACAACGCCAATAGACACGCTACCATGGAAGAGGGAAATCTCATGAGACCTCACCCCTAAACAAAAGACTACAGGCAACTAAAGGATACTGAAAGTGGGAGAAGAAGTCTTCTACTAGCAAGAACCCCTAACAGGTTATTAGTGGCCAAGTGGCCAGCCCTGAAATCATGTACATACAAGCAATACTGAACTGACTGATCAGGTTATATTTATATCTACACACATATATGTATGCAAGAATAGCAAGTAAAGAAGAGGCAAGAAATTTAAAGGGAGTGCAGTGGGTGGGGGATGGAGAAAGAGATGGAGAAAGAAAAGAGAATGGAGGAAATTGATGTAACTAAACTGTATTTTAACTAAAAAAAAAATCTATTCAGAGATAAATCAAATTGAACCCTAACCAAAAAAAGTCCAGAATCTCTTATGATACTCAAGACAGCCTCTTATTTGTAAACCCTTGTAAAACGGAAAATCAAATTGCACACCTCCACCACACAATGGTATAGAATATAAATTGCCAGTCCAAAGAGAAGAAATGGGGGCGTAGTGAGGATATACTGGACCAATACAAGAATAGAACACAGCAAGACACATACCAAATCCTGCAGCTCCACTTCCAGTGTCAAAGCACTAGGATGGATGGCTCTGCCTCTCCATCTTTACTGCCTACAACATACATCTCTCTCCTGGGGCTGGTTTCATTTCTTTATTCAGCCGCCTTTGGCAAATGGCTCAGGGCCCTGGCATCTCGAACATCTTGGGCTCTCCAGTGCAATCCAGGTTTCACAGTCAGAGTTTTACACAATGGCCTCTCAGAACCTCTAGCCCTCTCAATGCCTTCCTGGAGGGACTCCCCTGTCCCACGCTGCCTGGTCTCAGTAGCTCTTTTGAAAACTTGAAGGAACAATCTCTGACCCCTTCACTTTTACATCCTTCATGCTTCTAAAGCCAAGACAATGAGGATGACACTGCCAAGTGTGGCTGTCATCCTGGGATGTACCTTGGCCCCCATGATCACATTAGCAACAAAAACAATTGTTTTATAGAGGCTGAAAATGCCTCAACCCCTCTTTCACAGGTTGCAAGATTAGTTGAATGGGGTGTTTTTCTGAGGGCACCGTTTCCTTTTTCCAATGTCCAGGCCTCTATTTAAAGGCGGTAATCTTATCTCTTTCAGCACAAGCCTTGGCTGCTCTTTTTCTCTTTAAAGTATGTAGTTTGTATTTCTTCCTTTCCTAATTGCTCTTTTTTTTGTGGTTTGAAAAAGGGAAATAAAATTACATCGTTTCCCCCTCTCTCCTTCCTCCAACTAATCCTTCCCGATTTCGAGTCCCCATCTTCTTCCCTCTTACGTTCTTTTCTTCCATGCTGTGAGAGATTGAATAATAGACATCTCTTATTAGATCAGAATTCTAGTGTGATTAAGAAAAAGAAGATGAACCAGACACAGTGGTACACCTCTTTTATCTCAGCACTCTGGAGGCAGAGGTAGGTGGATCTCTGTGAGTTCAAGGCCAGCCTGGTCTACAGAGTGAGATCCAGGACAGCTAGGGATATGTACAAAGAGCCTGTCTCAAAAACA
>CABHPP010148309.1:0-45591 GCA_902168425.1 Peromyscus attwateri
GGGGGGGGGGGGGGGGGGGGGGGGGGGGGGGGGGGGGGGGGGGGGGCAGGAGGAGGGAGAACGGGAGAATCTATGGCTGATATGTAAAGTTGAATTATATTGTAAAATAAAATAAAATAAATTAAAAAAAATAGGTAATCATTATAGATTGGAACAATGGGTCTAATAAAATATTTGTAAAGAAAAAAAAAGAAATCTTTAGGTGTTTACTAAGTTAAATATATGCTAATGGTAGCCCTATATAAGTTTGTAAAATAGATCCATAGAGTTCCTTTAAAAATATAAGCTTGCAAGAAGAATCTAAGGTAGTCCTAAAACATACAGTAATAAGCTTGTAAGAGGTAAAGAGACTAGTTGTAAATGTAAGTTTAAATAAGAATTAAGAAGATGGAATGAATATAAGAAGTATATAAGAAGTAATAAGAAATATATCTGCTAAAGTAGTTCCCCACAGCTGAGATCTGTCGAAAATCAATGCAATACAGATGGAAATGGGGGGTGGGCTGGGGGAGGGGGGCGGGGCGGGAGGGGGGAGAATGGGGGAATCTATGGCTGATGTGTAAAGTTGAATTATATTGTAAAATAAAATAAAATAAATTCAAAAAAAAAAGATTAAGGCAGCAAACTTATTGCTGCCGACAAGACCATTGATATTGAGAGATATCATTAAAAATGATTGTTAATTTTTGTTATTTTGTTGGTGGTGGTAGTGATGATGATGTTGGGTGTGTGTGTGTGTGTGTGTGTGTGTGTGTGTGTGTGTGTGTGTATGTGTATCTCTTCTTTTGGTTTTACTAGTGTGAGGTTATTTTCTGTTTTTTCATAGGTATAGTTACCCTCCTTGTGTTGAATGTTTGCTTCTACCACCTTTTGTAGGGCTGGATTTATGAAAAGATATTTTTTAAACTTGAATTTTTCATAGAATGTCATATTTTCTCCATCTATTGGAGATTGAAAGTTTTGCTGGGTATAGCGATTTGGAACTGGCACCTGTGGTCTCTTACAGTCTTCAACACATCTGTCCAAACCCTTATTGCATTTAGAGTCTTCATTGATATTTCAGGTATAATTCCTACAGGTCTGTCTTTATATTATTCTTAGCCTTTTTCCATTGAAACTTTCAATAATTTTTCTTTGTTCTATTCATTTGTGTTTTGATCATTGTGTGCTGAGGGGACTTTCTTTTCTTGTCCAATCTATTTGGGGTCTCTGCTTTTTGTTCCTTTATAGGCATCTCCTTCTTTAGGTTAGAAAAAAAATTCTTCTATGATTTTATTGAAAATATTTTCTGAGTCTCTGAGCTGGAATTCTTCTCCTTACTCTATTCCCATTATTTCTATGTTTGTTCTTTTCATAGTGCCCCATGTTTCATGAATGTTTTATGTCAGGAATTTTTTAGATTTAACATTTTCTTTGACTGATATATTCATTTCTTCTATTGCATCTTCAATGCAAAGATTCTGTCTTGTATTCATCTCTTGTAGTCTCTTGGTGAAGCTTGCCTCTATACTTCCTGCTCACATTCTTAAAATTTTTCATTTCCAGTATTCCCTCAGTTTGTGTTTTCCTTGTTGCTTCTATTTCCATTTTCATGTCTTGAGCAGTTTTACTAGTTTCCCTCAACTTTGTTTTTTTCTTAAGAGATTTTTTTTTCATTTCCTAGAATTATTTGTTTGTATTTTCCTGGCTTTCTTTGGGGGGATTTATTCATTCCCATCAATTGTTTGTGTTTTCCTGGATTTCTTTAACAGATTTATTAATTTCCTCTTTAAGGACCTCCATCATCTTCAAATTGTTGGTTTTAAGGTCTTTTTCTAGTGCTTCAGCTATGTTGGAATATTCAGGGCCTGCGGTGGTAGGAAGCTGGGCTCTGGAGGAGTCCTATTACCCTGGCTGTTATTGATTGTATTCTTAAACTGTTACCTGGGCATCTGGGTTTAGGGTGATTGATTATAGGCCTAAATGCTAATTTATGGGTTTGTCTTTGTGGGTAGGTGTTTTGTTCCTTGGCTCCTGTTGGTTTCCTCTCTGGATTTACAGAGAGTGTGTTTGCTGTGTGTTGCCTGTTTTATCAGTCTGCTCACTTTGTGCGTTCTCTGGGAGTGTTTGCTGTTGTTGTGGGCTGGTAGAAGGGAAGGCCAGGGGTGGGTGGTCTGTAGGATCCACAATAGGCATGGACCATGTGGAAGGGAAGCTGCAGCTGGTGTTCTGTTGAAGGACTAGGAATGACTAGGGGTACAGAGAGAATGAGAAGGTCAATGGGAAACTACTTTGTCTTCTGGCATGTATGGCCTGTGGTTGACCATGGAGTATGTGCCATTGGAGGAGGGACACAGCCAATGGGGGACAGGGAGTGGAGGGCAAGGACTAGTCTGTGGGATCCACAGCAGTATGAACACATGATGGTGGTGGTAGGTGGTCTCAAATTATTGTTCTATTGCAACACTAAGAACCAAACCACTGAGGGTTGGGTCTCAGGGAACAGAGAGAGTGGAGAAAGTGTGGGCAGCCTACCTACTTTAAGTCTGCAAAGTCATGTACAATCTCAGGATTTCCCTAAGGCCCATGTTGTACATGGCAGTGGTGTGGACTAAAACATGTGTCTGTTCTAATGCGATGCAGGTGTCTGCCTGGTCCTCGGGCAGTTCTACTCTTTTGAGAAATATATCCCTCACAGTGTGTGTTTGTGTTTCTTTTCATCTTGTAACACTAAACTCAGGCCTCCCTCTGAAATGCCATCTGATTTTCATAGCTCTCGTGAAGATATTTCGGTGTAGGAACAGCTGTTCAATGTTGTAAACATTGCATTTCTGTGAGTGTATGATCACCTAGCTGCCATCTTGTTCTATCTTCCCTCTCTCAAGTGTTTTTTTTTTTTTTAATTTCAATCTCAGTTCAAAAATGAGAAATTCTACCTTCTACTTTACATATCACTCTTTCCAGAATAGTTTCTTTGGAAAATGGTTCTACAAATGACATGAATGACTAAAATTTTAGATCCTCTTTCACATATTGGAAATTATTAGAAATACATTCCTGGGATATATCTGAAACCACCATTTATTTGCACACAAATTGCCTGAAGTCCAGAACAATTTTATAGACCAGATGAGTCCTAGCCAAGAATATATAATGTATTGTTTTTTTGCTCCATCTTATTAATTTGGGTCCTCAGCAAGCTTTCTTTGAAATGTTGCATTTGCCTCTTTTTCTTTCTTCCTGCCAATACTTTTCCCCAAATTAATTCATCATAAAATTATTTTCAAAAACACAAACCTTATCTTTTCACTCTGTAGTTCAAAATATCAATAATTTTGTATTTCCCATAAATACAATGGATCTTTCTCTATTCTTTACCTTTTACCTGTTTAATCATTAATTAGTACAGACAAAACTTCAAGCAATCTATCACATTGAGTCTCCTCTTTGTATGCCTAGAGGCACCCAATAATTAAAGCATACATCATTTGTGTCTGGATTAATACAGCAGACTTGAATTTTCTTCTTTGAAGTTTCACTTTTTCAATCATTCACTACCCTGGTACCATATAGAAATTTTTGTAACTTAAGATATCTTTATAAAAATGGGCTGAACATTATAATTTTGGCACACTTTTCAATCTAATTTTATTTTCTACTTTTCTTTCTATTTTTATGTTTAAAAAGTCACTTCCATCTGGAGATTCCTGCAACACCACCTTCTCAGCAATCACTTTGAACACTGAGTTTGAATAGACATTTCTGAGACATGTATCCCTCACTGCATTTTCTGCAGAAAACCCACCATTTCATTCCATTCTCAGCATAGTCTTCTTTTAATATTTCTTTCTTTAATAGTCATTATAATATACAATTTCCTCAGAACATCTGCTTTCACTAAGCATTTTTACATTCTTTTACTTAGTTCACTGTATCTCAGACTGTAAATATATTTTAACTCATTAATTTATTTTTTATGATACTGGGGACTGAAGCTAGGGCATCACACATGCTAGACTGCTGTTGCATATTCTTGAAATTCTTCATACTTTTTAAAAATCAGTTTTCTTGAGACATGGGGCCAGTTCCTAGAGCCAAGGGAAACTTTGTCCCATGATCCTGGATCAAGCAGCTGCAGGCACAAGACTGTAGCTGATAAGGAGAAGACCTGGAAGAGAGGATGCAGCCCTATAACAGACAAACTGAGTAAATTGGCACCCCAACAATCTGTTATGATCCTATTAATGTTGCAAAAAGTTCTGCTGAAAGAACAAAAGTGACCTCAACAACAACAAAAAAGAAATTGATAACAAACTAACTCTAGATATGCAAATTGCAATACAGAAATTAAAACAACCCAAAATCCAAAATAACACCTCTTTGCAAAAAAATAAAATAAATTTCAAATCCCATAGTAATGAGCTTTAATGAAATTAACCTAGAACAACTAACAGATAACTCCTTCAAAAGAATAATTACACTATGTTCAAAAACTCAAAGATGACATCAGTCCAAGACATAGAAATAGAAGACAACCAAAACTAAAATGATTTTGGAAATTAAAACCTCAATAATCCAATTTAAAATCTCTGTGGAAAGCCTCAGCAACAGGATGATCATGCCACATACAGAGAGGTAGAGATGGAAGTCAAAGTAAGGAATTAGACTACTCAATAAAGGTTAATGAGAAATTTTTAAAAAATGAATGGAACATAGGAATTTTAGGACACCATGAGAAGGCTGAACCTCTGAATTATGGATGAGAAAGAAGAAAAAAGAGAAGAAGAATCATAGAAGAAAAAATTTTCCAATAGACAAGATCAGAAAATAAATCCCCCACATGTTAAACATTAACATGATAAATGATAAAAAAGAGAGTAAAAAATTAAAAACATAGAATAAGTAAAGTGTGTTGAAAGTGTAAGGGAGATATGGCAAGTCACTTGAAAGGGCAGGAACATTAAAATAATACCCAATTATTCAATAGAAAGCTTTAAAGCCAGAAGGGCATAGCAAGATGTATTACATGTCCTGAAAAACCAAAAGACCACAACTGTCAACCCAGAGTATTATACCCAACTAAAGTATCCTTTAAAATTGGAGAAGTAAAAGCCTCACATGATAAAAGCATATTAAAGAAATTAATGACTACCAAACTATCTTTACAAAAGATACTAGAAAGAATACTTTTATCTAAAGAGTAGGACAAATACCCAAGAAGCCAAGACAAGTAATCAAAAGAGACTGCAAAACAATACAACAAAATCAACAAAATAATGAGAACTAGTATAAATCTTTCAATAATAATTTTGAATATTAGTGGTCACATTTCCTCAATAAAAAGTCATAGACTAACTAATTGGATTTGAAAATAGTAGCTATCTTTTGTTGCCTCCAAAAAAACACATCTCATGATCAATGAAAGAGTACCTAAAAGGATGCATAAAGGTATTTCAAACAAGTGGGATTGAAACAGGAACACCCAGGTATTCTATTTGACAAAATAAATTTCAAACTAAAACTTTTCAAGAGAGATATGCAGGGACATTTCAATACTCAATAAAGGAAGCATCCCCGGACAGGATATTATACTCTTAAACATACAAACAACAAACACAGGGGTGCCCAACTTTATTAAAGACACAATTTGATCTAAAACCACAGATAGACCCAGAGTGGTAGTAGGTGATTTCAATACCCCTTTCCCATAAATAGACAGTTCATCTGGAATTAAAACAAAACAAAACAACAATAAAAATTAAGTAGAGAAAGCCTGTATTTAAATGACATCATATATCAAATACACCTTACAGATATCTGCAGAATATTCCACCTATACACTAAGAATTATTCATTATTTTTAATAGCCTATGGAACATTCTCCCAAATACCTTTATCGTTGCCATGTTGACTAGATATAACCTGGACCAAATAGCTATCTCTTCACTTCAGGCTGCTTTTGGCATCTCTGTTTCCTTTGCTTAATCATTTCTAATCACTTAGGGCCTGTTTCAGTGTGTAATTCATTACAGATAGAATTTCAAATGTCTACCTTTATGAGAATTCCTATCTATATATTCTTTTGTCTCTGTTTCCTTTTTTTTTTCAATTTTTCCTATTCCTTTATTTTTTCTTTCAAATAATACAATTTTTAATTCCATACTTGAAAAATGAGTAACTGTTGTGGCATATTATTTTAAGATGTGTTATGTTTGTTTATGCCATGGAACATTTGTTTAATGTTATTAAGATATATTGCATTATTTTATGTCACATTTGTTTAACTCTGTGAAGCTATGTTACTTTGCCTGTCTAAAAAACCTGATTTTTAATTGATTTAATAAAGAACTGAACAGCCAATAGCAAGACAGGAAAGGATAGGCAAAGCTGGCAGGCAGAGAGGATAAATAGGAGAAATCTGGGGAAATAGATTGAGGAGCAAGAAAAGGAAGAGGAGAGGAGGACATCAGGTGCCAGCCACCCAGCTGCACAGCCAGTCACAGAGTAAGAAGTGCAGGGTGTCTACCCACCAACCCCACAGTTCCCCAGAGTGATCTTGAGTGAGAGTAGCAGGAAATATTAGATAGAACGATTTAGAGTATGGAGATAAACAGAAAATACAGGATAGCCTCGAGAAAGCCTGGAACCTATTCCAAGGGGCCCTGTCTCTGCCCTAAGGTATTTATAGAAATGCCAATCTCCCCCGAGCACAGCAAAAGACCTCCCTCGCCCCCAGCACAGCCAAGTGCAGACCATCTCAGACACCTGTACTCAGGCCCGTGATCTAATCATCCTCTCTATGCAGACCTGCTGGGTAAAGCTACTAGGAACCTGAAAATGGGCTCCCACAAAGAAGTAAAGAAAGGTATACAGAATAGAGAAAGATAAGAGCCCAGAGGCAAAAGGTAGACAGTATAATTTAAGAAAAGCTGGCTAGAAAAAACCCAAGCTAAGGCTAGATCCTCATATGTAAGAAAAAGCCTCCGTGTACTTATTTGGGAGTTGGTTATGGGCCCCCAAACAGTAAAGATAAAAGAGAAAAAAAAGCAACAAGTAACATTATTACTATATTTAATGTTTAAAAATGACTAGGAGTGGACTGGCAAGATTCCTCACAAAGCAGAAACACTTGCTATCAAGGCGAATACATGTGTTAGATGCTAGCATCCTTACGGTGGAAGAAGAGAACCAGAGAACCAGCTCCCTCAAGTTGTCCTCTGACCTACACATGCACCCCATGACACTTAAATGCACACATACTTTAGCACACACACACACACACACACACACACACACACACACTCACTCACTCACATAAATAAAGAAAATATATAGAAAAGTGATTAGGAAAGAGCAGTGCTGTGGGTTTGAATTTGTTCAGTGCATGCTGCATACATATAGAGGAATATAACACCATACCCTTCATAGGAAAATTATTCATATTAATCAAGTAATTTAAAAATAGTGAAGTTATTAGTTTGTAATATATTTTTTAATTTTTCATTTTTATCACTTAAAACATTTTTTAAAATTAAACATATTTTGATCATATTTTTCCCCTTCTCCAAGTCCTTTCACATTCTCCCCCGGTCTCTATCCACCCAACTTTAAATTCTTAAAAAAAAAAAAGTAATAAAACTAGTAAAAAAAATATAAATAAATAAATAAATAAATAAATAAATAAATAAATAAATAAAAACTAATAGAACAAAACCAAGGAAACAAAATAATCCATTCCCCCTACCCATCCCTCCCTGAAATACACCAAACTGTAACCAAATAATAGCACACACATAAAAACAAACAAACAAAAAACCAAAAACCTGTGGAGTCCATTATATATGTTGGTCAACTACTCCTGAACATGAGCCCTGTCCTGGAGTAGTTGATATACTCAGTGTCACTCTATTGGTGAGAACTGGTTTTCCCTCTCCCAACAGGCATAAGTGACAGTTCAGTTGAAGACAATGAGTCCATCTAAATCAGCATGAGCAAGGATCATGCGAATTCAGAGATTGAAGAAGCACACAGAGGGTCTGGACAGTCTGTATCATGTCCTCTGCACTTATGGCTTCCAGTTTAGTGTGAAACCATACTCATTCTTGAGTGAGTGAATGAATGGGTTTCTGGTTCTTGTGCCTCCTCTTGGGCTTTTTTCCCTCTGTTGGTTTGTCTTGTCTAACTCTGAAGTGATTATTTTTGTTATATCTTATTTTGTTATATTTTAAATGAGTAAATGAATGAATGAATGAATGAAAACCTAGACATTCCCAAAAGACTAGAGAAAGTTATTATTTTAATATGGGCTACTAAGTTGCAGAAACAAGAAAAACATTGCAACCATTCTCAAACTCATCCTGTTAGTTAATCTTCAATGAAAAAAATCCTAAGCCCTTCTTTCTACACTGATTGCAATAATTATGTATTTGGTTTCCTCATATAAAATTCAATATAATTCAATTGATAGTTCTGCTTTGTTTATAGAATTGTCACTTGCAAGGAACAGACCTAATTTGTTTTGAAGCTTAGTACTTGCTTCAGATTTTCCTATGACAGCACAAATTTCTTTATTAGATTCTTTCCCACCTAGACATACGAAGTGTTTACAATTTGGATTGCTACTCTCCATTTTCCCCCTATAATTTGATTTAATGTATTTATTTATTACAGCTCTGTAGATTTTAACTAGAGCATTTGCATGCTAGATTTTTTTTATAATTTTTAATTTTGAGAGCAAGTCTCACTAAACTTAAGTTGACTTTGCATTTGCTCTGCATTCTAAGGATGCCTTGAATTTCCTGTCTTCTTCCCTCAGGTCTCTGAATAGATGTGATTAGAGATCCATACCTAGGACCTGTTCCATGTAGCTATTAATCATGTTCAGTAAGAATGAGAATAATCAATACTGCTATTTCAAACATTAATTTATTAAAAGATAAAGTCACTCTCTAGAATTCAAGTAGGTGCTTAAAGAACGACACAGAACTCCTGGTGGCCATTTGGAATCTCTTTGCAACACAGGAGAGAAAATCCATTATAAATATCACTATGGTTCTCCAGTATCAATTGTGGATTTATAAATACAGAAAAATGTCAATTCACATGAGAATAATTGATTACAAATCTGGATCCTTATTTTATAAGGATTCCACTTATTTATTTATTTGTATAATAAAATTGGGAAGCATAAGAGTTATATTTTACAGGTCTCCAATATTATTCAGTTTTATATGGCCTTTTACATCATTGTGATGAGATTTTGAGTATAATGTATATGTTTCCAGCTTCAACAGGGCAGTTTTACACACATATATTATATCTTTAAAATTACCCAGTTATGTTACAAACATCACACAGTATTTTTTTTATTTCTTTTTTTTTTTTTTTTTTTTTTGGTTTTTCGAGACAGGGTTTCTCTGTGTAGCTTTGCGCCTTTCCTGGAACTCGCTTTGGAGACCAGGCTGGCCTTGAACTCACAGAGATCCGCCTGCCTCTGCCTCCCGAGTGCTGGGATTAAAGGCGTGCGCCACCAACGCCGCCGGCATCACACAGTATTTTCTGAAGTGAATATTGCAAGTGTATTGTGTATGGAACAAGACTTGGCTCCATAGCAGCATGCTAGATTTCAAAAACTTTTATGTCATTTGTAGTTGAATTAGAGATATTATAAAAGATGTAGTTAGTTAAAAATTATAATCTCAAATCTAATTATCCAGAGATTGATACAGTGACTTTAATATATTTTTCTTAAGTAGTTTTCAGTTAAAATATATAACTTGCAATATTTTTCAATCTATCTTTTTGGCTTCATAATATATTATGCATGTTTTGACATATAAAATTTATTTTGAATACTTTATAAATAAATATGAATATACACAAAATAGCTATATGTTTGAATTAATATTATTCACTTAATTATCATCTATTGGCAGATATATTTTTAATAACTTAACAGTTAAGTTGTTCGATAAACATGTTGAGTGATAACTACTGTTACTGCTAGGACATTACATGAAGGATCAGAAGCAATGAAGATGCAGTGGATCTTATTCTGTCTGTCACATCACTAATAAGCCAGTGGGTAAAGCAACATCCATTACACAATCAAATATATATTAAATAGTAATGATTATTTCACAATCAACAAAAATAACCAGGGCATTAATATACTTACCTAAGACTTTTGCACATAGAAATTAAGAAAATGACTAAAATATGTAGTAATTGAGATACAACAGTACAGAATATGTTCTTAGGAATGTGTATGGGAACTATTAGGTCCTGAAGGATGATGAGGAGGGGCTGTAAGAGCAGAGGGAGAAATAATCTGAGATTAGATTGGAAAAACAATACAAGGATAATTCCTTTATTATTTTGTCATCAAGCTAGCAGAATTGGAGAATATGAGGTGACCAGAGTTGTATTATAATAAAACATTATTATCCTAAAACAAAAACTCATGGTTGACCACTTGAAGGGTTAATGTCAGATGACAAGCAAACAGTAAAGCATCTAAGTTTCATGTATCAATTGTGTGAAGGGAAGAGTATGAGAATTTAAAATCTATCTGGGGAGAGCAAAGTGGCTCAAGGGAGAAAGACACTTAGCTCCACATGTAATGATGCCTTCCTAAGACTCACATGACAGAAGAAGATCATCAAACAAATCCTCCAAGTTCATCCTCTGAACTTCATGTGCCTCATTGTACACACATACACACACACACACACACACACACACACACACACACACACACACACAAAATATGCAGAAAACTAGAAATCTATTTATGGGGAGAAACCGCCATACTGATTTCCAAAGTGGCTGTACAAGTTTGCATTCCCACCAACAGTGGAGGAGTGTTCCCCTTGCTCTGCATCCTTTCCAACATAAGCTGTCTTCATTGTTCTTGATCTTAGCCATTCTGACAAGTATAAGATTGTATCTCAGAGTCATTTTGATTTGCATTTCCCTGATGACTAAGGATGTTGAGCAATTCCTTAAATGCCTTTCAGCCATTTGAGATTCTTCTGTTGAGAATTCTGTGTTTAGCTTTGTAGTATATTTTTTAATTGGATTGTTCAGTATTTTGCTGTCTAGTTTCCTGAGTTCTTTATATATTTTGGAGATCAACCCTCTGTCAGATGTGGGGTTGGTAAAGATCCTTTCCCATTCTGTAGGCTGTTGTTTTGTCTTATTGACCATGTCCTTTGCCTTACAGAAGCTTCTCAGTTTTAGGAGGTCCCATTTATTAATTGCTGCTCTCAGTGTCTGTGCTACTCGTACTATATAGTTGAGAAGGTGCCTGAACTGGTCTACTCTGGTCACCAGATTAGTGAATACCCTAACTGTCATCATAGAGCCTTCTTCATCCAGTTACTGATGGAAGCAGCTGCAGAGATCAATGGTAGGGTGCCAGGCCGAGCTCCAGGAATCCAATCAATGAGAGAGAAGGATTCTATAAGCAAGGGACATTGAGATCATAATGGGAAAATGTACAGAGACAACCAGCTACACTTGTGGAAACCCATGAACTGTGGACCAATAGCTGAGGAGCCCCCATGGGACTGGACTAGGCCCTCTGGAGATATGAGACAGTTCTTTAGCTTGAACTGTTTGAAGGGCCCCCAGGCAGAAGGATCAGGATCCATTCCTGGTTCATGAACTGACTTTTTGGAACCCAGTGCCTAAGGTGTGACACCTTGCTCAGCCTTGGTGCAGGGGAGTGGGGCTTGGACCTGCCTCAACTGAACGTACCAGGTTCTGCTGGAGGTGGAAATGGGGGGTGGGTTGTGGGGGAAGCCTGGGAGGCAGGAAGAGAGAGGAGGGGAGGATCTGTGGTTGGTATGTAAAATGAATAGAAAATTTCTTAATAATAAAAAAAGAAAATAAACAAACAAAAAACAAGTGATAATATAAAATGAATTAAAAAAAACCCACAAGAAACACACACACACAAACCCACAAAAAACAATATGAAAATTAAAAAAAAAAAACAAGAAAAAGATCAATAAGACAAAAAAAATGCCAAATCACACCAAAATGAATCAAAAGTCCACAAAAATACCATTGGGTTTGTTTTGCGTTAGTCAACTACTTCTATGCATGAGGCTTGCCCTGAAGTGTGGTTGATATATCCAATCAGATTTAATTGGAGAAAACTGATTTTGCCTTTGTTTTTTAAAAGGAGAAGCATTGTAGGCATTTATCCAAATGCTCATTCAGAATGTTAGTAATATTTAAACTTAGCATGATGGACTGTGGAAACAATTCAGAGTCATTTGGTGGAAAAATATTTCCAATTGTTTAAAAGGATATGCTACTAATTTAGAAGAATAATTTAGAATCCTGAAACACTTCATTTATTTATTAAAGACTAAAATTAAGCCATAAAGTTACCAGCTGGAGAAAACAATAATTTTTTTTATTTTATTGTGTCTCTCTGTGTGTGTGTGTGTGTGTGTGTGTGTGTGTGTGTGTGTGTGTGTGTTTGCTGTACAGAAGACAGAAGAGTATGTCAGAACCCCTGAGATAGAGTTACATAAGGTTGTGAGCTGCTTGGTGTGGGCACTAAGTACTCAACTCCAGTCCTCTAGAAGAACAACAGGTACTGCTAAGCCATCTCTCTAGTCCCACATTCATCTGTTGATAGACATCGACATTGGTTTCATTTCTAAGCATTTGTGAATAGTACATCTAGAAACATATATGTACAAGTGTCTCTGCAGTGACTTAAAAACAACTTAAAGCCCTGAGGAATAGAGAAAGGAGTGGTATAGCTGCATTGTATGGTAGTTTTAAGTGTTTACAGATCTTCCATACTGCCTTCCATAACAGTTGTACTGGTTTAAATCAAGCATTCCTCTTTCTCTACATCCTTTGACTATCATTTTTCCTTGATGAAAGTCTTTTGAATTTAGTGATGTGGACGCTTCATGTAACACTAACTTGAATTTCCCTGATGACTGAGGATGTTGAACATTTTTCAAATATTTGTTTGCCCTTTCTATTTTTTTCATTTGAGAACTCTCTATTCAGTTAATTAGTCCATCAATAGATTGACTAAGGAGTGTTTAATTTTTGAATTTTCTTAAGTATGCAGGATACTAATCACACAGTTGATTAATGGTTAGCTAAGATTGGTACACTTTCTGTGGGGCCTGTACTGCGTGGAGGCAGTCTCATCGCTCTAGCAATTATTTCTTTTGCTTTACTGAAGCTTTTCATTTCTTGTAATTCTGCTTTTAAATCCCTAAGATTTTTTTTCTTTTGCTGTGCTACTGAAATCCTCTTCAGAGAGTCCTTGACTACGATGTGGGGGAAAGAGGTCTGAAGGGATGAGGAGAAGGTCACAGAATAGATGTGACATTAAAGCAGGAGGGGTCTACAAAGGCAGTAAGGATAGAAGTGGGGGCTTGAGAGATGAGTAGAGGATTAGGGAAGGAGGCAAATCTAGCAAAAAGAAAAAATTATGAAAAAGCCATGAGGAACCATTGCTTTTGTATGCTAATTTTTAAAAATCTAACTTTTAAAAAATTCTTCCCTATACATATATTTGAAGTCTTTTTTTTTTTTTTTGTAGTACTAGGAACAGTTTCGTGGTTCTAGGTATGACACTGAGGACTATATTCACATTTGAACTGATTTTTGGCAAGGTGAAGAAGATGCATCCAAGTCTTCTTTCTGCATTTTCCCCAGCACAAGACTGAATAGGTTCTTTTGTCCCATGTGGGATTTGAACACCTCTGTCAAAAACTGAGGTGGCTATGGCTGTGTGGGTTCATTTCCAAGTCTTTTGTTTTCTTTCCTTGGTCTACACATCTGTTTTGTCCCAGTAGCATTCTGTTTCTGTTACTACAGTTCTGTATCATAATTAGAGATCGGGTATTGTGATGCTTCCTGCATTACTATTTCTTCTTATGATTACTTTGGTTAGACAGGCCTTTTGTGCTTCCGTGTGAACTTTATATTGTTTTTATGTAAGTTCTATGAATAATTGCACTTGAAACATTGATGAACTCTGAATTGATTCTGTAGATTACACTTGCTACCAAAGAAATTTTTATCATATTAATTCTGCCATCTATGAGCATGGAACCTCATCCATTTTCTAGTATTTTCCATTACCTAGTCCCTTTAGATTTTTCTTCAGTTGGCAAAGTGGTGGAAAAGACCAACTGTGTATAACTGTTTTTTCAGAGCAAGAAAAATGATTGCAGCAACATTATGATGGAACTGCCTGAAGCTAATTTAAAATACTAAATGTACTAAATGTATCTAATGTTTCTGATGAGGGGCCCATACTCTCAAAAGCAGAATATTTATAGAAGTATTCTAAGTCAAGTATTGAAATGTCTGGATTAAAAGTGGCACAGAGTCTCACAAGCAATTGAACTTTTTCCTACTATTTAGACCGTTTTTCCCATAGAGTAGCTCCAATAATTATCTTTCAAACTATTTCATTTTGTCCTAGCCCACCCATTAGTTCAAATCAAATCAGTGTTCCTCAACAGCAGGAGTTGAAAAAGGATAATAAGCTTATCTAGAGGACACATGGACAGAAGGGTAAATGAGAAACCCTGTCATGGACTCAGCTCCTCATCTTTCATGTCTGTCCTCTCAATGAAAAAGTTGCACAGATCTCTCTCTTGGAATCATGCAGTTACATGCTTTCCCAGGCTCCCCTGGACTTACTGCAGCATTGTATATCCCTGTTCTCCTGTCTCGACCAAGGCTAAAGAACATGTTTAGATACCAGCCAATGGCCACTAGTAAATGACTATAATAGTACTCTGGCAGAACTAGTCTGTTGTGGAATATTTGTCTGACTATGAAAAGATGTGTTGCATTTGTTTAACAATGTAAAGATGTGTTACATTTGTTTAATTGTGTAAAGATGTGTTTTACCTTGCCTGCCTAAGGCACCTGATTGGTTTAATTAAAAAGCTGAATGGCCAGTAGTGAGAGAGAGAAGGTATAGGCAGGACTTCTGAGTGGGAAGAGTAAGTAGGAGGAGGAATTTAGGCATAGAGAAGAAAGAGAGATGCCACGGAGATACCAGGGGTTAGCCAGATAGACACAGAGGAAGCAGAAAAGGAGGACATACAGTATGAAAAAAAAGGTAAAAAGCCACAAGGCAAAACATAGATGAATAGAAACAGGTTAAATTAAGTTAAAATAGCAAGTGAGAAAAGCCTAAGCAAAGGCAGAACATTCATAATTAAGAGTAAGTATCCATGTCTTTATTTGGGAGCTGCTTAGTGGCCCAAAGAAAATTCCAACTACACTATTCCTTTGTCTGAGTCCTCTCCTTGTGAAACCAGCTTCCTACTGTTGCCCATTTCTAATGTGGAAATGTAGCCTGTATATCTTTATGCACTCAAGTCTCAGCCCAAAAGACAATGATTAAAAAATTATTGGCTCAACTTTTTCTGTTTATTTTAGTGACAGAGGCTGTGGATGACACAATGTCAATTTATTTTATCCCCAAGAAAAAACATACCAAAAAAAGCTCAAAAATTAAGGATTTCAAGCACAAGCAAACACAAATAAAGTTTTAATGTATGTCTGCTATGTCAATAGGTGTGTGTTTTCCAATGATTATGTTTCTTTTTATTCAAAACTAAATTGAACAAAATGCAGTCCCATAAACTCCCTAAACATTATCCAAATGACCAATTTCACATGGTGACCTTGAAACATTGTTATAAGAACAATAGTATGTTCTTACAATAATATCCATATAGACAATTTTTATCATAATTTTGTTGACCTGGCAAAAAAGCAGTACAAAGTACTTATTTTAGTTCTCTCTTCCTTGCAATATTAGATAAATGCGACTCTATGCAAAATTCAAGGCGTTCCAAATACACCAAACACAGTATACTTTAAATCAAAGCACTTGACTTTCATAATACATGCCTGTAGATGCTACACTCTAAAGGCAGAGGCAGAGAGATAAGGTCTTAATGTCAGTCAGGACTACATAGAAAGACCCTGACTTTAGGGAAAAAAGCTACAAGAGACAAAGACTGTCATTATATAAAGTAAGTCATGTCATTAAAAGGATATCACAAGTTTTTAAAAGGTCCATTTAGAGGTGCCACACAATATAAGAAGTGAAGGGATTAATAAATGCTAATATAAAAATACATGGAAACTTCAATGCCTCGATTTTGACAATGGATAGATCACCTAAGTGGAAGTTAAATACCACAACAAAGTCCTGAATAGCGCTGTAGATGGATGGACTTTAAGGGAATTCACAGAGCACTTCATTAGCAAGAGCAGAACACATTCTCAAGAGCACAAGTAACATTAGCCAAGATGGATGATATGTTAGATCACAAAATGGTCTTGAAATTAAGAAATAGAAATCATATTTACTACCTTGTCTACTAAAATGTTTATGAAGCTAAATATCAGAAGCATGAGGAAAAAGGGGAAATTTACAAAAATCTGAAAAATCAAAAGATTTGGCGCTAACACTCACAAGTGTAGAGAAAATGTGACATTTGCTTGTCTGGGCCTGGGTTACATCACTCACAAACCTTTGAATGATGGGGAAGAAAAAATAATAAATAAGTTTAAAACTCCTGACACCACTGAATATGTGAACATGTTATACTGAAACTTACAGAATTAAATTAAGGTAGGTTTAAGAGAAAAGTTTGTATAACTAGAAGATTGCCTTAAGAAAAAACAAACAAACAAACAAAATGCTCAAGTAAATAGCCTAACCACACACATGAACAAACAGGAGAAGAAGGGATAAAACCAAAAGTTGGCAGACCAAAAGAAGTAATAATAATTGAGAAGTCATAAGTGAATGAGACTAGAAAAAAATTAAAATTAAATCAAATAATGGTGTTCTTGAAAAACAAAATGGATACATCTTTAGTGGGATTGATAAAGAAAATAGTATTCTCAAATAAGTAAATTTTCAGATGAAAAGTTGTTGGATACTGACACCAGAGAAATGCAAATGGTCATAAGAAATCCCTAAGACTATGCAACCTCTCAAGATAAGTAAAGAATGAAAACCATATGGTGACCTCAGTAAAGCAGAAAGTACCTTTGACAACAGTTAACTCTCACGATAAAGAACACCCAATAATTTAGACACAGAAGCAGTGTCCTTCCAAAAGGAAGTCTGTGTATGACTAACCCACAGAGTGCACCGTACTCAACAGTGAAAAGCCAAAAGATTTCTTACAACCTGAGGGACAAGACAAGGTGCTCACTCCTTGAGTGTGTTCAGTGTTTACTGGAATTTTCCAGCAGAGAAACTAAGAAAGGATAGGTAATACAGATGCCTAGATGACAATACAAGTAAAAATAGCTCTTTGCAAACAACATGGTCTCACACAGAGAAACCCTAAAGACTCCATCAAAATAATTTTAAATTTTAAAATTTAATATAAAAAAATAATTTTAAAGTTGGATTAAGCTCTAGGACATGAAATCAGGACCTAGAAAGTAGTTCCATTTCTATTGACAAAGCTATCCAAAATAAATTTTAAAAATCAACTTTGCAATAATATTAAAACAAATACAATAGAAATTATTTAAGCAAAAAATGAAAGATCTATGCACTGAAAATTGTAAAACATTGATGAAAGAAATCCAGATCACAAGTAAATGGAAAATTTATTGTTTTCTGTAAGTTAGAAGAATTAGTACTTAAATACCTATGTCACAAAATGTGAACTACATATTCAACAAAATCCCTATCAAAATTCCAATGACATTTCATAAACTTAAAATTTGTTTAAACATTATATATATCACCTCAAAAAGCAGTAACTAACTGAGGTAATGAATATTCTAATTCACTTAATTATGGTCTTTATTTTACAAAGCACATGTGTCAACACATTTAAACATTAAGTGTATACATTTTTTCTTTTTGGTCAATTGCATCTCCAAAGGCTGGGAAAATGTCATCCCAAGATCAATGACCTATATAGAAAGCAGTGACATTTTCTATCTATTGCATCTTCCTGTTTTATGTCTCTTCATCTAAAATCTTATCTTTTTACAAAAACCACCATGCACCTGCATTTGGTAATTTCTACCAACAAGGGAGTAGTTCCATGAGTAATTTATCAGGTCATTAATGTATTGTTGTAAACATTCAGTTGAACATAAAATATATTTTTTAAAAACTAGATAAACTTTGCCTACATACATGAACACAAAGTTGCATTAGGGTGGGAGTTTATGTGAACTTATATAAGACAAGCACTTTAAAAGAAAATGTCAAATTTTATGGTTTTCTGTCGCTTCACATATCTGTGATTATTTCTAATAGATATTTCAAAAAATAAAAACAATAAAGATAAGAATAAGCATATAAGAGCCCAACTAATAAGCTATAGCCAAAATCAGCATGCTGACAAACAAAATAACAACATGCTATGGTGGCATGATCAATAAGCCCCCTTTTACTGAGAAGCATGGACATTGAAAATGCTTACAACCACATCTTTATCACAAAAGGAAATAATGGGACTTTAGTTAAGATGTGGTGAAGTACCCAATTCCATCTTAGGAATTTTTACCTAAAACAATAGACATAATTTCATCCCCATCAAATTATCAAGGGTTAGAAAGGTAGATAGCCAAACTTTTAGTAAGAGAATAAGGATATAAAAGCATTCCTGTGGCACAGTTGGCAATTCCCACTGAGATTTATTAACTCGAATCATCTGAGAATAAGAAATTCTGTTCCTGAAAATACATCTTAGAGAAATTGATCTCACATATAGCAGGAAAGTGTATTCTATACAACAGTGCTTTTTGTGACTGGAAACTGAAGATAATTTTAGGCATAATGCCAGGTATGATCATAAAAAACTCAGTAGCTACACATGTACATGGTATGCATGTAGATGCATACTAGACGCCTATGAACAGTGGGCTAGATGTAAATGTGAACAAAATTATAAGGTTCAAATGAGACATATAATCCAACAGTTTATAAAATACAAATATGTACCTCTAAAATATTGGGCATTTTTTAATAATATAGCAATAATATGCAATGAAAAGATCAAAAACAAATGTGTAAAAGTAGCTCTTTTTGGGACAGTTGTAGGATGGACAACATGACGATGTTACATAAAAATATGTAAGAATATTAATAAATATGAATATAACAAACCACCATGAATTCAGGAAGTTGATATGCAAATATGCAAATCATTATTCTACAACTCATTACAATCCATTTGAGGATCCCAGATATAGCTTAGCCGGCTTCTCTGAAAAGGATTTCACAAGGCTGACGTCCAGGTGACAGCTAGATCCAAGACCTCCATCTGCAACTTTCTTTCCACTTCTGTGCTCATGTAGTTACTGGGAGAATTCTTTTCCTTACAGCTACAATTCTCATGATGGTTTATCCCACAAGACCATCAAAAGAATATCTCTGTGATATATCAGGTATTGTCAAAGGCTGGCCTAATTATATTAGCTATCCACAGGATAATCTCTCTTTGCTTTTCCTGAATGATATATAATTTAATTCAAAATCAGTTGCTTTAGTAATCTAATTACAGAAGAGACAGTTAATGTTGTTTCCTGGAACTGACCACAATACAAAAAGGAAGAGTTTAATGGGATACAGAGGGCAGATTTATTGAAATTCTACAACACAAAAATCATATAAAACTTCAAAAACCACAGTATTAAACATACATGAAAGATGAGTGATATGTTAATATCACCAAATTTGATTAATGAAGTAACACAAATCTGTAACCAATATTACAATATATAAAATAATTTTATAAACATTAAATTTAGAAATAATAGAAAAAATTAAAAATTACCTAGATACACTGATATAATAAAATGATATAATAATCATAATAATTGATAGAAATAAAGTGACCACTGCATATCAGAAATGCGTAACTTTCTCTTCAAATATTTATCATTTCTTTTTTGGTGAAAACACAAACTATTTTCTTCTACCTGTTTGAAATATGCATTATGTTATCTTTGCCTTTGTCAGCCTGGTGTGCACTAACTTTATCACACTTTATTCCTATAATATAGGACCTACCCACTGACTATTTCTACCTCTTGTCTATGAGGTTTTTCTGTTTTTCTTTTTTTAATTTTTATTTATGAGTGTACATCTACACATAGGTGTGTGTGTGTGTGTGTGTGTGTGTGTGTGTGTGTGCACGTGTGTAGTTTAGTATTTGCACATTATGTATAAGTGAATGGCAGCAATAACAAAAGGAACGTATGGAGGAATGCCACTGGTTACTCAAGTTATCTACACAGTAGCCTACTACTGCACAGGAACCACCATATAGAAAGCACAGTATTATCACACCACTGTCTTCCACCTCCAAATATTGTCCCTCTGCAAAGACTTCGAAAGTCATGAAATCCATGTGACTGTCACCTACTGTGATAACCAGAATTGATTTCCTTGGTAATCATTCCTGAAGGAGCTGCCTGGGGTTCCTCTTAAGATGTCACTCCAGAAATATGAGCAGAGTAGCTTGCTTGGTGAATTTCTTCACCAAACTTTCTATTAATGAAAATCTTTCCCATTGGGATACTTATTTTTAAACAATTGGGGGGGTATTGAATTTTACAAGTCTAATAATTTTTCCAGTGGATTCTTATTTTCTTACAATTTCCTTTTGTCTTTTCTTCTTCTCTAACTCCAAAGAATCCCCATTAGCCAGTGAGGATTCTCAACGTGTTCTTCAATGTCATCCCACTTCATATCTGACTTCAAATTGTTTAGTAATTCAGCCAAATTCTTGATCAATACTTTGAAATATGAGGCACAACTGAGTGTTTTCTTCCAGGTTTCGTGAATACATTTCTTAGTACCATCACCCCATGCTCAAGCAAACATCCTGATACAGTCACACATGTTGTAATCCTTCCTGAATGGCATTTCTGTCTTCTTAGTATCTGCATCAGTTGCAACAATGGCCTGAACAATGATCCTTCCTGGGTAAAATTCTCAAGTGCCGTTATATGTTTGAGCCATAGGCTAGATCAATGATGAGAGGTGATTTTGAAGTAAAAAACAATGCTTTGAACTTAGGTTGAAGATTACTAATAAAAAAAGGCATGTGCAGGAACTTTATAACAATAAGCAATATTTTGCAATGTGTGTTAGTCCTCAAAAAATATTCCAGTATAATGGTACCTTGGATAAGGAACTGAGTGATAAATGACTTCTGATAACTTCCATAGTATGCTGGCAATGTGTGCTTTTTGATACATTTACACATTATCATGGTGTTGAAGGAATATACTTGTATATCTGCTCTTCAACCAGGTCACTACGAATTTCTCTGTATTTGATCTATATTTGTCTACGTTTCCTTTTAAATCTTACTCCCTTCAATAAAGCAAATCCTTCAACAACTTCCATCACTGGTGCTTATCCATGGGGATCACAATGAGATGTTGAGAATCAGAGAAAGAAACTATTCAATTAGAACAGAGGCTTCAAAAACAAGCACTTCTGTCTCTTGTCCTTAACAAGCTCCGTTGGGCCATTACATTGTGATGTCTATAATAATCCTAAGTGGTAGGTATTTTTCAGTGGTTATGATCTTATCTGAAAATCACTGAATATGCAGTTTTCATTGAAGAAATGTGATCATGATCTCTAAACAACTATCATAAAGTGTGAAAATAGAAGTACAGCTGAAATGCTACAAATGGAAAGGAATGTGAATCACCCTAAATGCTCAGTTAAAACCACAAAACATCCAGAAAAGAATCACGACAAAAGTAGGAAAGAACAGAGGAAACAAATAAGAAATAATAGCAAGTATGGTATATTGTAATATGTTTCTAGCAATAATTATATTGAACAGTGGTGCTGTAAATACACCAATTTACGATAGCTTGTCCAGTGGATTTAAAAAACACCCAATTCCATGATGCTTACATGAAACTAAAACTATGAAGACACATATATATTAAAAGTAAATTGATCAAGAAAGTAAACTAGGCTGATACCAATCAAAGGAAGCTTTAAAGATAGCTTACTTCAATGCAAGGAAAATTATCAGGGACAATGAAAGTCATCACATAAAGAAAAGGGACACTCCCTAAGAAGAGATAGAAACTATTAGCTCAAATGCACCAAACATCAGAGTATCAAACTATTTAAACAGAAAAACCGATGGAACTCTAAGAAAAGATAGAAATATTATAACTGCAGGTTCTGTCATACCCATACCAGAATTGGAGAAAGAACAAATAGAAAATAAGTTGAGAATAGAGATGAAGCCAACAGCACCATCAGTTTGATTCTGTTGACATCAATGGATAATTTCATCAAAGAACATAGCACACATTTTCAGGCTCACATGTGGCATGCACCAGGAATGAGCATACATTAGGTCATCAGCATTTCTTGTGTTTTCACAGGAATTCAAATTATACAATGTCTGCTCTCAGACTACAGTGGAATTGAACTAGAAACCAGTTTTTTTAAAGATGACTAGAAATTCAAAAACTAAAATTGTACCATATAGTTTAAAAATACATGGGTCAGAAGAAATCTGAAGATAAATTTTAAAATATTTTGTACTAAACAGTAATGAAGATAAAACTAGTTAACATTCATGGTATGGAGTAAAAGCTGGTTATAAGGAAATGAAGACCATTGAATTCATATAGTATAAAAGAATCTAATATTAATTACCTAAGTTTTCACTTTAGGAAATTATATAAAGAAGAGAAGAATAATATAATCTAAAATAACCAAAATAAGCCAATTGAAATTACAAAATAAATCAATGAGAAATTCAGAAAAAAAATCAATGAAACAGAAACTCAGTTATTAGGAAAAATCAATAACTCTGTTGTCCCCAGCCAGACTAAGATAAACTAAAATTTACTAATATAAGAAATGAAAGAATGGATATTATTAAATATTTTGTATATATTAAAAGGGTAAAAAGGGAATATTATGATAACCTAGGTAAAATAGAGCCATTCTTTGAGATAATCATCCAGAAAAACAAGATAAAGTTCTCTGAATAAGTCTATATTTTTAATTGCATTAATAATTAAATGCATTCCTAAATAGGAAATACTATGATCAGATTGTTTCATTGCTGTGTCTATCAACTACTTAGCTATAAATTACACCAGTTTTAAAAAATCCAATTAGAGATATTGTTAATGTTCCAGTCTTATTCTTCTCAAATTTCTAATTCTCCAATCTTTATCAGTGTCAATGAATTGCTATAAACCCACCTTCAAATCACATCTTCCATATCAACTTGTCAGCCAACAGCATCATCCCTAATCTGATATATATTTCCCTATTTGGAAGATTTCTTCACTCCTAAACTAGTCACAGGAGCAGGAATGTGGGACCTTGTAATATTCATTCTCTACTATGTGGGATCTTGTAATATTCATTCTCTACTATGTCCTGTTAGGACATTGTCTATTAAAATGCAATTATTGTGTCAAAAGAAGTTCAAGTCACATACAAACAAACAAATAAGTAGTTGTTATTTTAATTTCCAACCAATACCAAGTGGTAGCTATATGAGTGGGTCATCTTTGACATCACAGAGTCAGTCTTTCAAGTAACTAAACTCCCAATCAAAATTTTAAAGCACTCACCTAAAAAACCTCAAACCTGAATCAAGTAATCTAAGCTTTCACAACTCACAGATCTTCAAAATGATGAAAGAAATAAATATAGTCACAGAGTAATGGAACCTTGTTATATAATAATATATAATAATAAATGTGATATTAACATTTGCCTTATCAGATACGATGTCAGGTGTCATCCCTACCAAGCTATCTGCAGATTACCTAATGTTAGAGCGCAAAAGAGTTGGTAAAACCCTGAGGTAAGAAATCTCAGAGACTTCTGTCATTGCCACACTAAGGGCAATGTGACTGTGATCTTCAATTATGTACATAAATAAAGCATGCTTTCTAGGTAAAGATTCATATAAAGTATCAGTGAAAATCAAAATAAATAATACAAACTTCTAGTTCAAGTGAAATTCTACCCAACTAATAGTTCCATAAGCAGTTTCTACTTCCTTTGTATTGGGCATGTACCTCTGTGTATAATCAACTATATATTAATAAAGCAAAAAACTCATTCATTTGAACACCAGAATTATAGATTATAATTCTATACAACTACTATCAACTACTTAGCTACAAATTACACCAGTTTTAAAGAATCCAATAAGAGATATTGTTAATGATCCAGTCTTTTGAAGAATAGACGCTATTCACACAAGCAACATCATTTGAAATAGCAAAAATCTGAAAACAAGTCAATGCCTGTGGCCTTAATACAAGTAAATGATATAATGAGTTCATACTAATGGATAGCCTTAAAATTATCAAGCGATAGTAACACACCTTGGTTGGATGGATGTCAGAAACATAAAATTAAGAAAAAAAAAACCTCTTGCAAACTATATATTATATTATGAATTATGAATTACATAAATTTTTAGCATGAAAATCAAATGGGCTGTAAAATTTAGAGAAATATAAGTTTTAATTTACTTAAAATTACCACTTTTATGGGTGAGAGTAAGAGTATTTGCAATTTCATATACATCAGCATAAGAAATATGTATGGCAAAATTACAAAGTGGACAGTGAATTGAACAACACACAATATTTGTTTATTCATGTATTTGGTAAGGTTAATTTGATGGAAATGGAGATGTCAACAAAACATACTTCTCAAAAATCTATTCTCACAAAACATTCATTTTATTGAAGAAGAAAATAAATAATATACAGTCAATAATGAGAAAATGGAGACAAGGCACATGAAGTAGATTCGATGAGCTTTGCAGAGGGTAGCTAGTGTACACACAGGTTTAAGTGCATTTTTGGAAGAACTATGATGGGGAGGGAGAAGGGGGCTGATGAAACTCTACGGAACTAGCACTGTGGAAGAGGAAACAACAAAGGCAACTGTCCCAAACCATGATCTGGCTTCGATCATTCTAGAAGTGTCAAGGACCTGGCATAGGCTGGTAGCAACATTATCAGGCTGATAGCAAATGAGATCAAGGAATCGGGGTGAGATCATGGAAGGGTCATTCTGTCTTCGAACTCTAATAAGAAGCACCTGAAATAATACAGACCAAAGAAAACGGTGACATGGAACTAGAGCAGTTCCCCTGGGGGCTGTGAGAACTCATTCTAGACTAATTTTCAAGGTAAAATCAAGCAATTGCCTAGTTAATACAGATTATGAGAAAAGTGAATGAGGCAAGGATAACTTCCAATATCTTGGAGAACAGGTGGAATTGGAAAGGCAGAGGCAGGGTAGTCCTGGCTCTGAAAAGATATTATTTTGTTAGGTTATGATAAGTTAGGACTATTTACACAGAGAAATCAACTACTGAATTAGATATAAAAAGCTAGTGTTCAAAGGAAAGTTTTAAGCTGACAATTGAAATACAAAAGTCTGAAATATAATGGTGATTTTTTTTTTTACGAAAGAATAGAAACTGGGCCATATCACTAGTAAGAAACTGTAAAGAAGACAGCAGAAATGATGACAAAGGCCCAGTCTGGGGCCAAGGAGAATGGAAGAGGAGTCAGAGAGATTCAGAAGGAGAGTGCTGAGGTAAGGAAAAGCCACATGTAGAGAAAATGATCCACTATAGAAGGAAGTGTAGGGAGGAGAGATGAGAAATACCTCATATTGCCTCAGCCCTAGCTCTCAGAGCTTTGTGGCAGATATGCTAATCAACTACTTACTAACACTACTTAACCCCGACCAAAAAAAAAAAATCAAATCCTGATTTGTGAATAGTGTCTATTCTTCAAAAACTTACACATTCTATTATACTCACAATTGTATGTTAAGTCACGTATAAATTAAATTTCTAATGAAATATGTTGAAAACCTTTACAACTAAACTACAATTCTAAGGAAAACAACACCAAAATGAAGCCTCCTGGGTTTATGTATTTCTCTTCCAAATACACTCCAAAAACTTTAATTTATTCTACAAACACAAAACACATTTTGGACACCTTTGCCCCTTAAGGAAGAATATTCATTACAAACATTTCCAAAGTTTTGTGTTTCTTTGTTTAACATAACAGAAATCCATAACACCTTTTCTTGTGCCTGGCAAACTGCTTTCCCAAGGAACAGACTCCTAAATAGACTTTCTATGCCTGAGTCTATATTAAAATTATGAAAAGCAGTTATTCTTCTTGGCCATTAATTAGAGATTCACCATGATGAGAAGCAAAGCGAGGAAGGGAGCACCAGAGACGGATGCCGCATGAAAAGCAGGTAAGCACTAAGATGATTCACACACTGCCACAGATAAACAGCATCTTACCAGGCAGCATCTCTCCCCATCTGTCCCCCCCTTCTCCATCTCTTCCTCCTGCAGCCCCTTCCACCTTTCCTAAAGTACATAAAGGAGCTGCCTTACTGGTGGTTATGTGATTGACCTCCATATAATGCTTGGGATGGTTTTCTAAAGTCCTTTCTAAATATATGCCAAGGGAATCATTTCAAACAAAAGCAGAAAGCTTTTCTGCAATTTCTGAGGGATTGTAGTTTTATCCTCTAACCAAGTTCAGGACAGAGAGTTAGGCAAACACATTGGGATGATTGTCTAGGTTGAAATGGCTAGATATGGAAAAGAGGTATTTACCTAAATCTATACATATCATGGTAACCTGACTCATGTATATATACATATATGCATGTTTATATATGTGTGTATATATATATGTATATATATACATGTATGTGCAAAGAGTTAAATGATTATATCCATTTAAAGCCTCAATTGATTCAGTAATTTAAATTTTAAATTTAATAACTGAACATTGTTATGAATGGTTATGATGAAATATAAAATATTTATGCTTTATTTACAATTTTTAAGTTTAATTAAAATAGAACTGTATCATTTTCCCCTTTTCTTTCATCACTACAACCATCCAAAATCCCTTCCCTCCAACTTCTTCCATGCACCCCCATGCCCTTTCAAAGTGATGGCCTCTTTATCATTGATTACTATTGTTACACACACACACACACACACACACACCCCTAAATATAAAAGTATACCTGATGAATCCATTTAGTGTTGCTTCTGTGCATATTATTTCAGGGGTGATGAGTTTGTAATTACCTTAGGGTTTCTATTGTTGTGATAAAACGTCATGACCAAAAGCAACTTGGGGTAGGAAGGATTTATTTCACTTAACACTTCATTAACAATCCATTACCAAGGGAAGTCAAAGCAGTAACTCAAGGCAGGAACCAGGAAGCAGAAACTGACACGGAGGCGGGATGCTGCTTATTTGGCTTGTGTGCCTTCTTGTAACACCCAGGATAACCATTCCCAGTGGGAGATACAGCCCACATCAGTCATCAATAAAGACAATGTATCACAGGCTTGTACACTGGCCAGTCTGGTGGGGGCATTTTCTCAGTTGAGTTTTCTTCTTTCCAAATGACACTAGCTTTGTAAACTTGATATAACACTGCCTGGCACAGTACTGGATACTAATTCTCTCTCTGTGTAGTCACTGGCTGTGTGTAGTTCTTTGTCTAATGCTGGATCCCAGTGAGCTTTCTTGTTCCTCACTAGCACGTCCTTTGGGATTGTCTGACGTTTTTCAGGATTTTATTTTAGGCACGCATGTCATTGAGGCATCAAGGATGTAGGGTCCCTGTCATTTCTGGAAGCTAGTCTGACAGAAGTGTAGTGGGTAGCCATTCCAGCTTTGATCTGGAAGTTCCAACCCCCATTGAGGCTACATCAGGGCCAAGAGAGGACCCTGAAGACCCGAGATCCGGATGCGCTGGCTCTCTTGGTTCCTGGACCCTGGATGCTGGAGGTAGACTGAGCAGAGTTCTCCAGAGAACACTGCCGGACTGCGCTATGCCTTTCCCAGACTCTGTAAACTATCCATTCACTTGTAAGTTACCCCACAAAATAAGCCTCCCTTTTAACTATGTGGAGTGGCCTTAATAATCTCACCAATATCTGGTGCCCAACGTGGGGCACGAACCCATGACTCTGAGATTAAGAGTCTCATGCTCTACCAACTGAACTAGCCAGGCTGGTGTCAGAAGTGATATTGGTGAAATTATTAAGGCCACTCCACATAGTTAAAAGGGAGGTTTATTTTGTGGGGTAACTTACAAGTGAATGGATAGTTTACAGAGTCTGGGAAAGGCATAGCACAGTCCGGCAGTGTTCTCTGGAGAACTCTGCTCAGTCTACCTCCAGTGCCCAGGGTCCAGGAACCAAGAGAGCCAGCGCATCTGGATCTCCAGTCTTCAGGATCCTCTCTTGGCCCCACCTTGTAGGTGTGATAGTTACCGAAGCCTCAATGGGGGTTGGAACTTCCAGATCAAAGCTGGAATGGCTACCCACTACACAGAAGACTTCCTGTCTCTCTGGCTCTTAGAGTCTTCCTCCCTTTCTTTAGAGAGCCTCCTGAGCAGGAGTTGTGCTGTAAATGCATGCAGTGATGCTGGGCTCCCCATGATCAGTTGATCTCAACATTATGACCAGTTGCAATTTTCTGTAATGGTCTCCATTTGATGCCCAGTGTTTTACTGAAGCAATTCATTTTGCACATGAACAGACACAGTGCAGTATAGCTATTTCCTCCAAACTGAATCATTTTTCACTGGGAGGAAAGTGAGAGGCTCCCAAACCTCAGGAACTGAAGGAGTTTACAAGGCTCAGTAAGCTCCTGAAACTTACAAGATTCACAAGGCTCTTCCTGTGATTGTGTAAGCAGTAATAGTTGCTGGGAACAGAGACTCTCCAGCCCATGGAGATACCTGCAAATTACACAGAGAGCTCTAGAGCTGCAACATTTTTCAGTACTCGCCCATGCTGGGGTTTGCTTTCTAGTAATGTATCAAGCTCTGACTCACGATGCTTCTCACATAACCCCTCATCTATGTAATTGCAAATAACCATTCAAAAACTCACTGGTTTGCTAAGCTAGACTGGGGTGAAACCATTTCTTTGCTCTGTCATGGGTGCTAATCTGGGGATGAACTGACATTGGTTTAGGTCTCCCTAGGAAAACTTCAAACATGCTTACAACCAGAAAGCACACGTTTTTCTCCTATTCTTGTAGTTAAGTGGGTCTTTTCCATTGGTCATTTTAGCAATATATATTATGGAATAATACTATTTTTGTCTTACAGAAAAATATATTTTATTTTATTCTTCTGTTATATCAAGATTAACTATTCACAAAACCTAAAATAATTTATCCAGTATCAAACCGTCACCATCAGCTTTTCAACTGTAATGTCAGCTTTTATCTGACTTCTTTCCTTAGCCCTCATAATTGTTAGAAAAATAAGATATGACTGTCATCACTCATGATTAACTCTGTACGGTTACAGACCATCTCCCCACCCTCTCTCTCTCACACACATACACACACCACCACCACCACCACCATCACCACCACTACCACTACCACCACCTCTACCACCACCACCACCTCTACCACCACCACCACCACCACCACCACCTCCACCTCCACCACCACCACCTCCTCCACCACCACCACCACACCTATCGAAAGACAAAAATGAAAACTTTAGTACATTTGTACCTAAATACAAGCAAAGCTGGGAGACAACTGGATGAAACCAGTGTGTGATCTGTTTATCATCTGAAGGCAGATTGTTAATACTCCAGAGGGAATGGCTGGAGCATGAATTAACTCAAGCCCATTTACAATTCTACAGTATACTTAACTACTTAACGTGCGACTGTCTCTTGGTGTATTGATATTTTTAGTGAATTTCAATGAAGACAATTTCTATAAATATTCTAGGACAGATGTAATTAAATATGCAATGTTCATTTAGTTAAGGTCGGCTAGACAATAACAGAAAAGCAATGCTTGCTTTCACTACTCTGGAATACTCAGGACGTACTCATGAGAGTAGGAAGAGCCAACATTATTATACACAGAAAGTCTCATTTATTTCAAAGTTGTACTCACTGATAATAGAGCATTCCATATCAAAATTCATTCAACAGAGGAGCTTTATTAGATAATTATTCTAATAACTTTTAATGCTTCAATTGAATGATCCCAAATATATTTATAAATTTACTGGGGTCAACAAAATTAAAATAAAAAACCAAAATCATTTGGATGGAAAATTTTTTTAATTCTTCATCTATAAGAATGTTGCACAGAAAATTTTGGCAACTCTGTTATGGTAACACAAATAAGTACAGCTTTCAGAAATAACCAATGGATTTAAGATGGTCATGATTTAGCAAGAGAAAGATCTGAAAGAAGCTTTCAGAATGACTTCACACAATAATGCTGCAGAATTTGCTGTGCGATCTGGCAGTCCTTCAGGACACATCTCCAGTAGAAAAAAAAATTGTACCTTTATCAATTACAATATTCACAACAACAAAGATACAGAGCTAACATAAGCATTCATTAACACATAAATGGATAAATAAAATGTAGAATATATCTATTTATACATGGTAATATTAGTTCAGCCTTAAAAATAATGAAACCTTGTCATTTGCCCCAACATACATGCAGTAAATAGGGGCCATTAAGTTACATTAACTTGGTGAGATACAGAAATACAATATTGTATTATCTCACCTACATCTAGAACCCAAAAATATGTGATTCATAAAATAAGAAAATAGAATGGTAGTTGTCAGAATTGGGGTGCCAAGCACAAGAGGGGAAAATGTTTGTAAAGTATAAAGTTTCAATTTTGCAACACAGACTCTCAGAGAGTCTTCATCAGAAGTGTTAAAAAGCTATGTGTTTGTTCACTAAATGTCTCAAAAATATTGATTGAATAATTAATTCAAGAGAATGTAGACTAGCAACAACTCTCCTAATAATATTTGTACTTGAATGTGACATAATCTCTTGTTAATATGCAGGGCTGGCAAGAAAATTGAGTCTGAAATCCTGAAATCATGTAAATTCACATTGGCATCAAGTCCATTTCATCGGCATCTCCAGTTTCTCCAAGGCCTTCTTTCACATGTCTGCCTGACCTAATTGCTCCCATTTCTCCAGTCTTAAAATCACTTTATCAGGTACTTCCTAGGTGTGACTAATAAAATATTAAGCATCCAGCCTTCTCCAACCCTTTCTGTCACTTTCATCTGTTTCAAGATTATAATAATCTAACACATTGCCTTACTTCTCTGGCTTTTTCATAGGAACGTAAATCCCTTTACACAAGGTCTATTTCATCCAGTGAAATTATAGGTGGGACATAGGTACATGATAGGCATTTGGGAAATAATTGTTAAGAAATATTAAAACAATGAAATGTCTAACATGAAACTTAAACTGTTATACTCTAATGTAAAGCCGTCTTCTAAAGTTCATATTTAAATTGAATGACCATTGTAACAATATTGGTAGGTGGAATCCATAATAAATGATTAAAGTGTGAGTGACCTGCCCTCACGGATGGAATTCTGCCAATATACCAGGACTTCTGTGCTTTTCTGAGGGGCTCCTTGCTCTAGAAGCAAGCTCTCTCTCTCTCTCTCTCACATGTGTTCACTGCTCCCATGGCCATTAACATCCACAGCATGTGTGTGCTTTCTTGCCATGAAATGCCCTCTATAGCTTTATGGCAGAGAAGGTCTTTACCAGAAATAGCACTTAAATCCTGGACTTCCCAGCTTCTAAAGCTGCAATGCTGAAAGATGATTTTAGTTGTTGATATAGAGTCTGACTCTTCAGACTACACTAGATTTCCACTATTGATTCTCTACCTTAGCCTCTCCCGAGCACCGGAGTTCCAGATGTGCATACAACTGGTTATAAATTTTGTTGTTTCTTTTTTTTTTCAAATTATTTAGCATATGGCTTGCTGCTGCAGTAGCACAAAGTAGACAAATGATATTTTCATAAATCTTATATATGTTGAGGGGTAATAGAGAAGTTTTTATTAGTGTATTAAGCATGCTCAAATATGAGTCTATGCTGTGGGATGTTCTGTATGGCAAATGTGTTGCTCTGATTGGTTAATAAACAAAACACTGATTGGCCAGCAGCCAGGCAGGAAGTATAGGCAGGACTAACAGAGAGGAGAATTGAGGGAACAGGAAGGCAGAGAGAGAGAGAGAGACCTGCGAGCCGCAGCCATGACAAGCAAGATGTAAGGTACCAGTAAGACATGAGCCACGTGGCAACTTACAGATTAACAGAAATGGGTTAATTTAAGATAAAAAAGTACATAACAAGAAGCCTGCCATAGCCATACAGTTTATAATATAAGCGTCTGAGTGATTATTTTATATGTGGGTTGTGGGACTGCAGGGGCTTGGTAGGACCTGGAGAGAAGCTCTCCAGCTACAAGTCTATCACATGATTTTTATACTGTGTACTTTGATCATATTTCTACCATCACCTGCACTAGCTCTCTTCCCTATCCCCTCACAGCTGTTCTTCCCACTAATAATTCCCGTCTACTTTAACATTTTTGTTGTTGATGGCTCTTTGGTTTTTAGATTTCACATATGAACAAAAACATGTAATATCTGCCTATGTTTCTAGTTTATTTTTGCCTAATATAATAATCTCCATTTCTTCCTTTTTCCTGTGAACTGTTAACATTGTGGTTGTGTTTTTCATAATGGCTGAATAGTATAGGGAGGTACTTTTAGAATCTGTGTTCAAAGATTTCATCACCATCACTGAAAACCATATATATCTAAAAAATGAGCAAAGAATTTTCAAAGAAATACAGTCTAGAAGAAACAAGTTTAAAATCAACCAAGTATGAAAACACCATAAAGTTAAAAATTAATAGCAGAAACACAAATTAAATGAGAAAAAAATTAATTTATGTCAGGGCAATTTTTATTTTAAAATGCAGTTTTTTGAAATCCTGTGGTAGGAAACGTTGTCATATGCAAGTAATGGATGATGCCACATAAGCATGTACAGACATTTCTGGATGAAAAATCCTCAGGAAAAATAACTGTGAGCTTTGGTCCTAGTATTTACACACATATGAACAAGACCAGGAAAACATGCAGACATCAACATTTACAAATAAAATCATCATTATGGGGCTGGGGAGGTGGCAGAGTAGGTACAGGTACTTGCCGTACAAGCCTGAAAGCCTGAGTTTTGACACCAACACCAAGAGCCCAGACAAGAGCCAGGCACGGTATCCCAGGCATCTGTCATTCCAGAGCACCCCTGTGGGAAGACAGAAGATAAATAAAAAGAACCCCTGATAGACTGACTTCTACAGTGGTGACGAGACTGTCTCAAACAACATGGGAGGATGAGAAACAACACCCAAAGATTTCCCTCCTACCTCTACATCCTGTCCATGGCAATAGTGTGTCCACACCCACACACATGAACAAACATGAGCAACACATGGATGAGTGCACACACACACATGCACACACACACACACACACACACACACTCACACTTATTTTAATTTTTGAAAATTGGCATTATATCAACATAACAGGAAAATATTTATAACAAACCAAATCACTTAATTAAAGTGTATTGGTGTTCTTTTGTATCAGAATAAAATGTCATACTGAGCCCCTTGACTAACAGTTCATTTTCTCATAGTTCCAGAGCTGGCAAGTGCAGTCAAATTGGTAACATGGTGATTTCTCATGAGGCCTTTCTCTTTGCTTCTTTGTTTCTTCCCAGGAAACTACCCCTGTATACATGGAGAGAGAGGTTTTCTATCATCTCTCTGCTTTTAAGGCCACCAGATCTACAGAATTGGGGCCCTACCCAAATAACATTATTTAACTATATCTCCCTAAAATTCTAATCTTTATATACAATCAAAATAAGTGTTAGAACTTCAAAATATGAATGTTGGGGTTGGCAGGTTAGGTGCTTATCATCAAGCCTGACAAACTGAGTTCAGTTGCTGAGACCCACATAATAGAAGGAGAGAACCAACTCTACAAGTTGTCCTCTCACAGCCGTATGCTTACTGTGACATGCACACACTTATACAGACACAAATTAACAAACAAATGAACACATGCAATATATATAAAGTATGTAATAACATATATAATGAATATATGTATATGTTTATGTGTGTTTTGGGTGCACAATTCAGTCCATAATGCAGAATTTCTAAATAAGTTATGAAATATCCTAAGATAAACTACTATGAAATTATACATGTAGAATCACATTTTCAAGAAGATTAATGACATCATAAATGTTAACACTTATGATCAGTGAAAAATTAGGCCATGAAATAGACATACATTTAATGTCAATTTAGTTTAAATTCTCTTACAATTTCTTGTATTCTTTTTTATTAATTCTTTGAGAACTTCATGCATGTAATTACTTCTTATAAACTAATGCAATGCATGTTTTAAATAGCTCCATTAAATTTCAAGTAGCTGATAAATAGCAAAGTATTACTTAAGTTATTATTTTGTCTGCCTACATATAAAAAAAACTATTTTCAACATTTAAAATGAGCAGTGGAAAAGACTTAAAGAGATATGTCGTTGAACAATAAAATAGGAAAAAGGCAGATAGCTAAGCCTTTCATATCTTCCTGCAATGATCTGATATGGAATAAAAAAAAGCATGAGCCTAACATATCAATATATCCAAAGTATACTTATATCAGAAAATTGACAGTATAATAAATCATTTTTCCCTCATGGTCATTTATCAAACTGTTTACTCTATACAACAGCTGTATCAGAAGGGGGAAGCACACCAGCATCTCCTCTCTTTGAAAATATCAGGAGTTAGTAAACATCTCCCAAAGGTTAATAGACAGTTACTCAGAGTGTAAAGGAGGCTATTTGTCTTCCCTAAAGTTTTTCTATTTCCTTTATTGACTTTACTATCACTGCGGTTGCGGGTTCCCTGTCTTAGATAATGAGAGCCTGAGTGAGTTGTAAACTTTCAGTCCTATGTTTGTCCTGTTGGAAGCACCAAAGCAGGTGTTCTTACAGCCAGCATTCAGAGGCACAGTGCCGACTGTGTGTGCTCCACTCTTAGAAAGGCATAGAGAATATAGACAGTGAAGGAATTTCCTTATGAATCCAAGGAAGGAGAAAGAAAATGTGATCTCGGTCACTGACAAAATACTCATCTTAAGGACCAGGCTGCCAGGACTTGTCCTTATAGGGTTTCAACACTTGGAAGGCAGACAGGCAGGAGGATCACACTGAGTTCAAGGCCAGGATGGGTTACATAGTGAGTTCTATTGCAGACGGGAATAGAGAGTGAGAGATGTCTCCAAAAAATAATAATAAATTGATAAAAAATCTAAAAAGAACTAAAATCTAAAAAAAAAAAAAACTAAAAAGAACAAAGTATTTAAAGGAAGTATAGACTTTTTGCAGGTAAGGTCTATATAGAACAGTGACATTGTTCTTATTGCCTGGAGAAAGAAGGTACCTGAATACCTGACCTTCAAGAATCCAGGATGAAAGCTAATCTGGGGGAGTCTAGACTATCTGCAGGAAGAGTGAATATGATTTTTCTTTTGACAAAGCTCAAAAGTAGAAACTCCAATGTTTTATCATCAGTATGACGTTGGCTGCAAACTTTCTTGTGCACCTGAATTCCAGCACTGGCCAGTGAGATACCTCGGCACATAGGCTTGCCTCTAAGCCTGGCAACCTGAGTTAGATCCTCAGAACCCACATAGCAGAAGGAGAGATCCAACTCCTGAAAATGGCTCTTAGATTTTTGCACGTGTATCCTCCAAAAGACAAACACTAAAGCCAACTGTTGAATCTCCCTTGTTTTTCTCTTTTGGATGAGAGATTTTTTTTTTTTAAACATGAATAGAAATGAGAATTATCACAAGTTTTCTTATTACTTCAGGTGATAGCTTTCGCTTTCATCCCATTAATGCAATGGACTAATTGCTTTTCTAACACATATGCTAAAGTATACCGATGTATCTTCCTAAAATGGATACCACTTGCCTTAATACATGTGTTTTGGATGTCACTAAACTAACACTTTTAATATCCTGACTGATACAAGAACTTCAACTTCAAATCAATGGGATTTTTCTCAGGCAACAGATGTAAGAAACCATCATAATGTATGGGGAGGAAGGTGTAGCATAGTTAGATGTGTACATGTGTGAGTGAGGAAGCGTTTGACCATCCCAGTGCTTGCAAGAAGAGGTTGACACTTGGTCGTATCCGCAATAGCTTCCCCACCTTGTATTTTGAGACAGGGTCCTTCACTGAACTTGGATCTCACGATTTTGGCTATATTGATGGCCCAGGTTTTGATTGGCTACATAGTGGTGGTGCCCTGGATCCAGTGTCCTTGTCCAGTAGCACTGGGGTTACAGATGCATGGCACCATGCATGGCTTTTATGTGGCTTCTGACAGCCTAGTACTTACTGAGCTGTCTAACCTCGCTTCATTTTTTTTCTGAGAGTGAAGGATGTGATAGATTCATTTCAAAGATGATCATTGTGAAATTTCAGAGCATAAAGAAAAAGACAAATTTCCAAAAGAAGGAAGAATGTTGACCAGGCTCAAAGTAAAAACAGGAATCCTAAAAAGTCATACACTTCTGTAGTCACATAGTCCTGTAACTAGTGACAGAATGGAATAATGTCTTTTTTTTAATTGTAGCAATTTATTTTTATTTTTTTTGTTATTAAGTAATTTTCTATTTATTTTACATAACAACCACAGATTCCCCTCCCCTTCCTTCTCCCACCCCTAGCCCTCCCCCAACACACACCCCATTCCCACCTCCTCCAAGGCAAGGCCCTCCCATGGGGAGTCAGCAGAGCCTGATACACTCAGTCAAGGCAGGTCCAAGCCCCTCCCCCAGCACCAAGACTGTGTAAAGTGTCCCACCATAGGCAGTGGGCTCCATAAAGCCTGCTCATCCACCAGGGACAAATCTCAATCTCACTGCTAGGGAGCCCCTTAAACAAATCAAACTAAACATCTATCTTGCCTATGCAGAGGGCCTAGTCCAGTCCCATGGGGGCTCCACAGCTATTGGTCCACAGTTCATGAGTTTCCACTAGTTTGGTTTGGTTGTCACTGTACATTTTCCCATCATGATCTCAATGTCCCTTGCTTAACCATCCTGGAACAATGTCTTTAAAATAGTGATAGTTACCAACCTAAAATTATTTGCTAAATTATTTATTTTTTGAGATTATAATAATATAATTACATCATTCCTTCCTTCCCTTTCCTCACCCCAAGCCCTTCCATATATCCCTCTTTACTCTCTCTTAAATGTGTGGTCTCTCTTTCTTTTCATTTATTGTGTTTTTGCATGTATGTCTATGTACACTCCTAAATACATAAATATAATCTGCTCTGTCTATATAATATTACTTGTATGTACATTTTCAGGGCTGACCATTTGGTCTTAGATAACCAAGTGGTGTGCTCTTCCCTGGGGAAGACTGTTCTCTCACTCTCAGAGTTCCTTAGTTACTTGTAGTTCTTTGTGTAGGGTTGAGGCCTCCTGAACTTTCTCCTGACCACGTTAGCATGCTCACTGTGGCTGTCCTTGTTCAGCTCATCCAGTGTAGGATTCTTCAGCCACTCAGACTTTCAATCAAACACAATGGCAAAGAAACAGGAAGATGATATGAAAGGAACAATAACGATAACTGTTATTAATTCTTGAATCATTCTTTACAGATTGAATGTGAAAACCTGTGCCATTTGGCCCACAGTTTTCTAGTCTGGGTTTTTCTAACTGGCTATCAGGGGTGCAGTTTAGCCTGTTCTCCGAATTTCCTACAGGTCAGTGTCTAGATTAAGATATTTGACCACATTCAGTTTTAATTTCCCTGAAAATGAAAAGTGGTTAATGCTACACTCTGTCACAATGTCACAAGAGGAAATGTTATAAGATTACTCTTCTAGAGTGGAATGCAAGCAAAACTCTTAGGGACAAGATCTATAATTCCAGATCAATGCAGTTGCAAATAGGTAAGTTATTCAATTTTTAACTATAATCTATAATAATGTTTTAGTAATGCTTTTTGTTTCTCGACTACACAATGAAATGTTTCTTATGGAAAAAGCTAGAGAAATCTTTTAACACTTATTTAAATTGACATATAAATATATAAAAAATTGTAAGTGCGAGTAGAATACCACATAATCTTTAAATAAGTTTAAGCAAAGCTGTTTCCTCAATCATTCATCATTATTTTCAGAATGACATTTTCAAAATAGTCTTTCATTTTTTCATTTAGCTACTCCTGACGATAATGAATAGCTCATTCTCATTTACAAACTGTAATCATTAGGGGCTTTTTTAAAGTAGTTTTTAAAATTCATGGATGAAAAGTTTTTATTTCAATCCAATCTGATTCTTAACCATTTAAATCTCAAGTTGTCCATCTTCAGCAATAGCATGCATTTGTGTTTTGAGTATATTTTATATGACCACCATACTATTGATCGCATCCATGATACAGATGTGGCAAGGTGGGGCAAGTTTACCTGCCTATCCCACCCTTAGCCAGCCATTACTCAGGAGGAGCTGGCTGTTTCCAAGGGAGCTACCACCCTAGGTGCAAGCTGTGCTCTTGCTATGGTTTCATCAGTGTTTCCTCTCATGCAGATGGAATGGGGTATAGATTGACATTGACAGATGCTGATAGACAACACATTGGTATCTAATATTTCTAACTCAAATGTGGACCTACAGAGAGCACTTACATGGCATTCTTCTGTGTCTCCTTGCTCCCATGGTAATTATGAGGATTCTCAAGGACGCAGATGGTAGACTATTCCAGAGCTACTGTGTTATCTCCTGTCTGAAATTTAAGTTTCAGAAATAGCAGATTATACCTGATTAAAAACAATAAGAATGATGTTTGCAAATGTCATCTTCAAATTTCTTCATGATTTTATAATTATATTGTCAATGTATATATCTGTTGCATATTACATGTAGTAGTATTTCATTTCCTCATTACTTCAATTCTATGAGGAAGAAATATTTTATGATCACGTTCCATTTCCCTAATGAAGTATCTTAGTCCTTTCCAGCATTCTGAAATCCATTCTGCACTATATTTCATGGGAATAACTCATGAGACTATGAAAAGTCTAATTTTATTCAGGTTTTGTATACATTTTAAATTTTATCTTATTATATGTTACAAAATGAGTTATATTTGTTTATGGGAATAAAGTTATGTTGTGATTTTTTAATGAAACTTGGGATAATTAAAGTAAGTAATTAACATAATACCTCAATATAAAATTTTTCATGATAATATTTCAAAGTTACTGTCTTGGTGATATGGAAATGTACAGTAGTCGATCATTTGCTATACTCAGTATGCTTTGCAATGAATCTGAAACACCAGTCAAATTTATTCCTCCCACCTCACTAAGCTTGGCACCTTTGACTGTCATGTCCCCATTTCCCAGCCCAGCCTCTGTAACCAACCTTCTTCTCTCTGCTCCTATAAATTCAATTGCTTTCGATTCTGCAGATAACCTAGAAGATGTTCAGTTGTCTTCCTCCATTCAGATCACTTCACTCAGCATCATGCTCTCTACTTCCAGCCATGTTGTCACAAATAGAATTCCTTTCTGGACCACATTTTTATTTTCCTTTTTTCCAGTACCGGACATCAAGGGTGATTTTATAACTGGGCTATTGTGAATCCTGCTACCATGAATACTGCAAACACTTTTCAAAATACTGATTTCAAAACATTTGCATAAGCAAGCAGAGGTGGGACCCTTAAGTCATGCAGTGATTCTTTTTTTAGTTGTTTGAGGAAACTCCACACTGTTTTCCATAACAGCTCTATAAACTTACATTAAGAAAGCACTGTACAAAGGTTACTTTATCTCCACAGCCAGACCCTAACTTCATGATTTTAAAAATAGCCATTCTGTAGTGTTAAAGATGGTATTGCATTATGCTTTAATTTGCATTTCTCTGATAAATTAGTGATCCTGATTTTTTTTTCTGTATTTCTTAGTCCTCTTTGGGCCTTTGCTGTGTGATATTTTGTTTGAGTTCTGACAAATAAAGCTTGCCTGGAGACCAGAGGGCAGAGCTAACCACTAGTTAACTGTAGAGGCCAGGTTGTGGTGGCTCACACCTTTAATCCCAGCACTTGGGAGGTGGAGACAGGATCTCAGCTCCCCATTAGGTCTGAAGATTCCTAGAGGTAAGAAGTCTCTGGTGGCTGCTGCTCTGCTTCTCTGATCTTTCAGCCTTTACCCTGATATCTGACTCCTGGTTTTTATTTATAAGACTAATTAGTATTGCACTTCAGGCCTTCATTTGAAAATTGTCTATTCAGGTCCACTGTCAGGTTATTGGTTCTTCATTTCAAGGACTGAGTTCTTTGTCTACATTAGTAGATTAATTCCTTATCAAGTGCAAGGTTTGGAAGTATTTAGTCTACATGCATGCACTATCATGCTATACTTTTGGTTCTGTGATAAAGCTCTTCATTTTGATGTTGCACTCTCTATCTATTTTTGTAATAGTTTCTTCGACATTAATAACAATATTTCTGTTTCCACAATGCCAATCTTAATAGATAAAAAGCATTGACTCACACATGGTTCTTTGGGAGATCACAAATATTTTTCCACAATCTCTTTCCATAAAAATTTCTGTGCAAAAGCTGACAATTACCCAAATTCAAGTTCCTTTCTTCTTTTTTGGCTAGATATATAAATATATACATATATATTATAAATACAGTAAAATTGCTAGACTGTCAAATATTATTACTGTTTGTCACATGAGGTCAGAATCTAAGTTTGTTCTATATTCTCTTAATTTGTTAGTTCACTTTCTAAATTTTGAGTTGGATTTTCTTTAGCTCTAGTTTCTACTTCCTTTTGTGCTTTGTAACTCATCCCTCCCTGTTCTTCTCAAGAGTCTCTTTCTGTTCACATGTTATATTAGTTGGTTTGAATACAAAATATTGCCTGCTGTAAGATATTTCTACAAACAGTGGTTGTAAACTACTTAGATTGATTAAACCACAATTGCAGAGCCCAGCAGTCTCAACTCTACATCAGTGTGCTAAATCAAAATGTCAACTGGGTTGTTCTTCCTCTGAGACCTTTCAAAAGATTCTATTAATATATATATTTGGCTGTTTATGCACAAATAGTCACATGGGAAAATGTATCCCATAGTGTTGCAGCATGTGAAGGTGATGTCTAGGGGTGAGGTTAAGTCATGAAGGTGGATCCTCACAAGTGTGGTTAGTACCCTTAGAAGGAGTTAAATCCACCAGAGTTCTTTCCACCATTAGAACATGGTGAAAAATCCTAATCCTGGAGTCAGAAGACAGTTCTGACTAGAAGCTGACTATGTGAGCACTAGGATATCAGACTTCCTGCCTCCAAACCTATGAAAAACAGGTTGCAATTGTTTGTAAGCCAATAAACAAAGAAAGAAAGAAAGAGAGAAAGAGAGAAAGAAGAGAGAAAGAGAGAAGGAAAGAAAGACTGTCTGCCTGACAGTTACGGCACACACCTTTAATCCCAACACTTCGGAGGCAGAGACAGGACAGCCTGGTCTACAGAGTGAGTTCCAGGACAGCCAATGCTATACAGAGAAACCCTTCTCAAAAAAAAAAAAAAAAAAAGAAAGAAAGAAATAAAAGAAAGAAAGAAGAAGAAAAAAGGAATAAATGAAGGAGAAAAGAAGGAAGGAAGGAAGAGAAAACTGAGTCCAACTCCCATACTTCTCCTGGAGAGGGTGCTATCACCTCCAGTCACTTCTGTCCTCAGCTCTTCCCTAGTGCAGTATAAGTGCCCTCTGCTCTTAGATCGTCACATTCATCCCTTTGCTTTTCCTTGTCGACCACAGACAAAGCCAGGAGCTTTTGGTATCTGTCACAATTTATTTGCATTTTGCAATTTGCTAAGGTGTGCAGTTAATTCGGTTTAAATTTTTCATAAATCTTTAGTTTCACTAATTTTTTTAATGTAAGATTTTTAAATTCCAAAACATAGTTTTCACTTGTACTACATGTCCCCCAATCTCTTTTGGTGCATTTTATTATTTTTAAAGACCTTGAACATAGAATCTAAACGTAGTGACCAAATGTATAGTTTCCTATTGAGTATGGCATTAAAGGAAAATATCCTGCACTATCAAAAAAAAGCCTGTAAGCCAATGGCACATCCCCTGTAACAAGAAGACCCAAAACCCACCCTAGTCTTTGTTTCACTCGCTGACCAACACCATCCTTTATCTCGTGCAGAAAAAGTACACTGTTGGACTTAGGAGTGCTAAATACCTGTGTATAAAGAACATGATCAGCATGGAGAAAGATGTGGTAACAAGTCCCAGATGTCAGTAGGCCCCCAGACCTTAGTACCACTGATTCCATGAGAGAAGTACCATTCAGGCCTTGGAACCCAGCAAAACAGGAGCAAAGGCTCAGTCAACAGTTCTACTATGTGGCTGGGAAAGTCCTAACTGTCCTAAACTTGCTTCTTGGCTTCTGTATTTCCACTGTTCTTGCTAAACGAAGGGTGCCAAACCAGTATGCTGGTTTTTGTGCTTAAAATATCAAGAGCAGTGCGTCTTGAGACTATAGGAATTGGGTAAGTACCTGTGTAGCCCACCAATCAGCGAATAAAGACTTTCTATTCAGCCTTGATTGGCCGTGCACATTCCCTGGTGGAGTTACCTCACAACAATGTAGAGTGTTAAACTGGAATTTGCGCCACAGGATTCGTTATTTTTAAGTCGATCATGGTAGCACAAAATTGCTAAGCCCTTTACAACCCATGCTACATGTTATTAAGTTACAATTCATATTTTAGTTAGTCATTATCATTTCAACCAGATAAAGCTATTTCCAATCATTCTGAAAGGTAAATGTTTAGAAGTAATGAGTGATTTTGAGATATTTTAAGTATTCCTTTAGTGAAGATAAGTATAGTGATAATACAGGGGAGATGAATTTTCTTTAATACACTCCTAAAAGTTTGAGGAAGAATATATTGTCATAAAGAGCAAGAAAACTGGTGTTGCCTTAGGGAAAACCAATAAAGAATAACAAAATTTTCCAGCCTCTGCTATAAGGAAACAAATTGCTTCTCATTATGTTTGCTGATAGGTTTCAGAAAAGAATTTTCACTAGCTGCATATTAATAGCAGGGAATGTGTTGATATTTTTCATTTACAATTAAGAAACTTGACTGTAATTGGGACTTCCAACTCTCATAGCCACCCTAACTGAGAACAGCAATCCTCCAAGGTAGTGCTGGTTTTGTACCAAATAGCAGCGTTAAGCCTCTGGCTGCTTTTAAGTTCCTGTTGATGCCTATAAGTTCTTCATTCCCTCCTCAAGATGTGGTATCGACCTCAGGATGGAGGGATGGTAATGGGAGGAGAGAGATGGAAGAAAGGTTTTCAGGCAATTGCACAACTTTGACATTTCCAAACCAAAAAGTCTTGACTCCATAGAATTTTGGAAATTTTCAAATTGCAAGTGAAATAATCAATTCTTGTCCTAGTGTCAAAGAATGATTCAGTGGTAATATTAAGACTAATGTAGGACTGATTTGGTATAAGCCTTCACTAATCATCTGAGAAGGTGGTAATTATCAGTAATTTTATTCCAAACCCTTCAGTGTGTTTATTTAAGATATTATTACACACAGATGCAGAGGGGATATACATAAGCATATGTACACATTTGTTACACATACATATACAGTGCATTTATAAAGACAGAACCATGTCACTTGACCCTTTCTAAAAACCCACAGCATTTCCAGTCAAATACTCCTAATAAACTGGCCTATTGAAAAGTAGGTAACAGCTAGGAATTCTTCCTGTAACTTTAAGTTACAGCCCAGAAGCCTTACACTTTTTCTACATGTTTTTATGAAGGTGGTCCTTCAATAAACTGGGGCTATTTTTGTGTTTATGTATATGTATATGTATATGTGCGTATAAACTATGCAAATCATATGCATATATATAGGCAGGGTATATCTTTTTGCATATTACCTGTAAATGCCAAAATACCTTCTAGGCTTGACTTTTAATCTGGCATTTTTCAAAAATTCAGCTGACATGAAACATTCCTTAGGTGAGAGAAAAAAATGGAAAATGCAATACAATAAGCTTCATTGTCTACTTCTTCAAGATAATAGCTCCATTCTTTTCCAAATTGAATATAACCTAATATTGTTCCCTTTTCTAGACAATGAAAGCCTTGGTGACTCATTCATTTGGGGAGAAACTGCTACAGACGGCTGACTCTATTACAGGAGTCTGCACAACACAAATAGAAATGGCCCCTGACTTCAGGGAGTGTGTGCTCACATGTGGCAAAAATAATGTAAGCCATAAACGTATACAATACTAGCCAGAGTGGGTTGAGATCTTGTTCCAGTTTGGGTAGTTAGTGAAACTAACCACTTGGTTGAATCCTGAGCCATGGGGCTATCTAACACAACAAGACAGGACCATAAATAGCAAGGTTTCTGTACCAAGATGCTTGTTTTATAAGCCCCGTTCTAAAATCTCCTGAAACTTTGGTGGGATTACTTGTGTTCTTTGTACTGCAGTTTCCTACTCTTTAAAGTGAAAGCAATCATGCCAATCCAATGAGCTTGTTTACAGAATTAAGTAAGTTAATTTACATCAAGATCATGGAAAGTGGGGATGTAACAAAGGCAAGGTCCCTGAGTCAGGATAGAGAGAGATGTGACTTTGGGGAAGGGTAACACACAATGTCTGAAGATCTGAGTTCAGAGCTAAACCCCTATGACACACATGCCTGAAAGAATTGAAGCCACAGAGCTCACTACTCAAATCCACCATCAAGGAAATACACACTTCCTAGCATCAAGAAATGTGGGTATCTGCAGCTTTAAGCTGTCAGTGTGTTCAGATCCAGCTAGACTTCTAGCTAACAGTAGGCTTTCCTTGGGGTTAGACTTAGCTGGTGACTCTGTCCACCTAAGCAGAAGTCCTGATGGGCAGCTATTGTGCTGCCTTAAACTGTCAGGATAGAGGGAGCAACTTTGTGGGTGCTCTGGCCTTTCACTGCTATCTTTGCCATATTCTTCTCTCTTCTTTGCCTCTCTCTCTATATATATATATAAAAACACTTCCCTAACCCCATACCCACAAATGTCCAGCAGATACAAAGACCATGGTAATTGGTTTATATTTCAATCTAAATGAAATGGAAATCGGTAGATGGTGAAATCTTTTGTGTGTAAAATCAATTTTAGAATGGAAGAAATACAAACAGGAAGACTGCTTAGGGGTTCACTGAGGAGGTCCAAGAAAATAGGAACAGAAGCCAAGGTTTTGGCAGAGGAAATGAAGAAAACAGTCATACATATTTTGCAGCTAAAACACCACAGGATTCCGATGGGTCTAAAAGTGAATATCAAGGAAAGGCGCCAATGTCGGTCTTTTTTTCTTTTTAAATAAACTTGGTGAATTGTGAAGCAGAACAAGGGGCGTGGGACAAAATGCTGCTTTTTGAAGTCATAGGAAACTGGGCTCTATTTAGACAGGTAAATTTGGAATGCCTGTTAGACAATTAGAGTCAAGATATA
>CABHPP010148311.1:2898-16464 GCA_902168425.1 Peromyscus attwateri
GGAAGGAAGGAAGGAAGGAAGGAAGGAAGGAAGGAAGGAAGGAAGGAGGGAGGGAGGGAGGGAAGGAGGGAAGGAGGGAAGGAAGGAAGGAAGGAAGGAAGGAAGGAAGGAAGGAAGGAAGGAAGGGGGAGCTATGGCCAGTAAGATAGATGGCTCAGCAGGGAAAGGCACTTATTGCCAAGACCAATGACCTGAGTTTAGTTCCAGGAAACTACAGGGTAGAAAAAGTGAAGCAACTCTCAAAAGTTTCCTTTGAGTTCCACATGGATACTGTGGCATGTGCCCCACCCCTGATGAACAAATGTAATTTAAAAATATTGCCAGGCAGTGGTGGTACATGCCTTCAATCTCAGCACTCAAGAGGCAGAGGCAGACAGTCTCTGAGTTCAAAGCCAGCTTGGTCTGTGGAGCAAGTTCCAGGACAGCTAGGGCAACACAGAGAAACCCTGTTTGAAAAAAAAACAAATATAGATATATAAAAATATATTTAATATATAATATATTACCATATATTATATAATGATATATATCATTGTATATTATATATATGTGGTAGTTTGAATGTAATTGGCCCTCATAAGTTCATAGGGAGTGGCACTATTAGGGGGTATGGCTTTGTTGGAGTAGGTACAGCCTTGTTAGAGGAAGTATGTCACTGTGGGGGTGGGCTTTGAGCTCTCATATATGCTCAAGCAATGCCCAGTGTCTCAGACTACTTCCTGTTGCCTGTGGATCAAGATGTAGCTCCTTCTCCACTCTCAGTTCCTTCTCCAGCACCATGTCTGCCTGCATGCTGCCATGTTCTGCATGATGATAATGGACTAAACCTCTGAAACCGTAAGCCACCCAATGAAATGTTTTCCTTTATAAGAGTTGCCATGGTCACAGTGTCTCTTCACAGCAATAGAAACCCTAACTAAGACAATATGTATGAGTGTGTATGTGTATGAAATATATTTTTCATATATATGTATATATATATATATACACATATATATATATGAAAGGGGTGTGTGTGTGTGTGTGTGTGTAGAAGTCAGGTAGAGGAAGAGAGGAAAGACTAGATTTGAAAAAGAAATTAAACTTTAAAGAATGAAAAAACGGAATTCTTTGAGCAAATGTAACAGACACATGAACACCAAAACTGATAAAGGTCCTGAGAAAGGAGGTAAACTGGAAGACGGGGCTGAAGAAATCACCCAGCATGCAAAATGACGGGGAGGAAGGGGATTAGAAATGAGGTTGCCGCTCCGGATGAAAACCTTCTAACACATCAAACTGAAGTCCCGGTGAGAGCAGCAAGAGAGAACTCGAGGTGCTGCTCCGGGGGAGTGGCTGGGAGCCTCACAGAACTGAAAAGGCGTGAATCTTAGCCATGAGTGTCTTCACCTGCTGCTACTGTCCTAGCAAGATACCAAAACCAAGGTCTGTTTCTTCTCTTCACAGTACTGGATTGTGAAAGCCTGCCATCAGGTTGTTTGCCCTGTCCTTGGCTTGCCAATGACTCTCCTCTCCTGTCCTCACCTGATCTTCCTGCACATCTGGGTCCTCGCCTCCCACTTTGCACAAGGACATGGGTCATACTGAGCTAGGACTTGCTCTGCTGACCTATTTCCCTTCATTTCCACTTTAAAGAGCTTGTCTCTGAAGAAAGTCTTATTTGGGTCTCTTGGTTAGGGTTTCAGCATGAATTGGTGGGAGACCCATTCCAACCATAATCAATGGGAATAGTAATATCTGCTAGATATGATAGCTAGAAGAAAATCCACACCTCAACAGGATATAGTGAAATGGCTGGACACCAGAGACAGACAGGCCCTTCACGGCAGCCAGAAAGAAAAATCGTACCTTGCTGACAACCCTCTGGCCTCACTACTTACATTTCAGGTGCTCAGACAAGCATTCCTGATTTGTTTTCATGCCCCAGCATCACCCCATCTCCTATTGTGGAAAACTCAGGCTTGCCCTCCATCTGGGTTGAGCCGTCACAGTGCTCTGGACACAGCTGAATCTTTTCTCATGTGCCAAGTGCCCTGAATCCTCAAAGCCAGCCTCAAAATCTGTCCAAGCTCATCACCAAGCCTGCTTGCTCCTCTGATCAACACTGGTCAGTGTAGGGCTAGGAAGTGTGTCAATCTGCTCACAAGCACCAGGGCCTTGCTGACCAAGGCCACTAAGCAGACACAGACCTTAACATTTCTCTCATACCTACCCTAAAGTTAAAATCCACTCGGGTTACAGCAACTCTTTTTTTTTTTTTTTTTTTTTTTTTTTAGTTTTTCGAGACAGGGTTTCTCTTTGTAGCTTTGCGCCTTTCCTGGAACTCACTTGGTAGCCCAGGCTGGCCTCGAACTCACAGAGATCCGCGTGGCTCTGCCTCCTGAGTGCTGGGATCAAAGGCGTGCACCACCATCATCCGGCTCTGCATTTCTTTATTATCCTAAATAGTTTGTAATAATAACTTTCAAGGACTAGCAATTTGCATTACATTGCTAAATGAGATGTATAGGTACAATAATTTGAACAAGATTAGAAATGTATGTACAGTATGTTCTAACAAAAATAATCACAACTTTGTATCAATATACTAAGATCCATATCAATGTAAAATATTTAAAACAAGTAGTTGCTTTTTAAAAGTAGAATTCAATAATCTACCCTTTTATCATGTATCTATATCCCCCTTTTTTTCTTTTCAGGGTAGATTCAGTAATCTACCCTTTTTTTAATTAATTAATTTATTTTTTAAATTACACTCATGATATTCATTAATTACACTCATGATATTAATCACATTTGTGGTATTCATAGATTACATTCGCAGTATTCATTCAATTATATTTATATATTTTTTTATTTTTATTTTTTACTTTATTTATTTATTTTTTAAATTACACTCATGATATTCATTAATTACACTCATGATATTAATCACATTTGTGGTATTCATAGATTACATTCACAGTATTCATTCGATTATATATATATAATATATATATATTAATTTTAAATGCTGAATGTCATTTATTTAAGGGGGGAGGAGGTCTTAAATACAGGCTTACAGCACAATGGGAGGACCCTGGAGGGCAGAAGTTTGCTACTGATGTTTTACAATCTTGCTTCTAATCTGTTAACGCCCATTATTCAGGGTACCAGGCAAGGAACTTCCCTTAAGCATTCAGGAGGGTGGAACCTGGCAGGGAATTAGCATAGGGAGAATATCAAGGTCAAGGTCCGCAAGCAAGGCAATAGTTACCCAAAACGGGGGCCAGGGCCCTGCCAGTCCCCCTTTTATTAAAAAATGAGCTTCTGACTTGGGTTGCGTGGGACGTCAGCAGGTCACCTTACCCGTCATGGAGACGCCTGCCCAGGCCACACAGGTGCTCTGTCTTAGGTTGGTGAGTACCCCCCAGGCATTAACCGTCTCTGAATACTCATTATCATACAGGCTCAATCGTGTGTGAGCTGCATAGTTAACTGCTGCCAAAGATCTCAAAGTGGCACTGGGCTTGCAATCTGTGTGTTCGATACAGAAAAGACCAACAGAGGTCCTATCTCACCCATAGCCGGTAGGCTAAAGGCAACTGGGCCATTCCCTTCCTTAACGAGCCATACTGTACGTTGGTGTCCTTGTAAGATAGTATCCTAAAAGCAAATGGAACTTGAGTTTATAATTTTCAAAGCCAATCGAGATGTACATAACTACTGAATTAAATTTATCATGCCCAATAGAATGAAAGATTAACTAACTGTGGTAGCTACTTTTGTTGCCAGGGTCTCCATTGTGCTAGCTGTAGTACGCCATTATGAAATGGTACTCCCAGAAAGAGTAGCAGTGGTGGGCACCATTGCTATAACAGCAACAGCGGCAGCAGCAATGTCAAATTCTCTTCTGGGTTGTGTGGACATCCACTGGCATGGATACAACTCTAGTAACACGTACCGCCAAGGCCCATTTTTCTTGATCCCAGCACGACTTTAGCTGGCAGCTCTTCTGGAGAATCCAATCTCATGGTTACAGTTCCTAGGCTTACATTAATGCTTGCCAAAGCTGGCGATATTGGGCTCTCAGTCTCCATTGGCATCAGAAGGGTAGATTTTTTCATGAAGACCCGTTAGGTCTCTGTCATGTTGGGCTTCAGCAGCAGCCACAGGGCGCATTCAGTGCTCAGGAATCCAAAGAGGAACCTCATTGTCCTGAGGAAAGACATAAACAGAACCCCGGGGCCACACCAACACTAGATCGGGTCTCCTCCACGTGTTAGTAGAAAGATCCTTCCATCGCTCCAGAGGGTGATTTACAGCAACTCTTTTAAAAGCAGATGTGGTCACATCCAAGGAGCCTTCACAGACACAAGGTGCCCCTTATTAAGTTTGACTTGTATTTCTAGCTAGGGAGAGTGTGCTGTGTTTCTGTCTCGGCTTCTCAGAATTGATAAGACCATGGCACAAAACTGTGGTGGCTGGACCTGGTGTGACCTGTGTGTGCAGCTCCTGTTGCTCAGAAATTGGAGCTCCCTTCTCTTCAGAGCAAAGCATTGATGAAGAAGGCTGTGCACTTGGTACCAGTCTTCGTTACCAAACAAGTGAACGAGAGGACAAGTGACTCGTCCTCTGAAGCCAGGTCTGCAATCTCTGAGAATATCTTCCTCTACACCAGCAACCTACAGGTTTACTTGAGCCTTGAATTCACAGAAGGAAGATGAAATGGGGCAGGTTTTACAGCAGCTGAGATGGCTTCAAATCAGAATCCTTCAGAGATGACAGTAGAAGCAGATTAGGCATTTATTTATTTATTATTTGTTTGTTTGTTTATTTATTTATTTATTTATTTATTTATTTATTATTTAATGTTTTCTTTTTTCAGACAAAGCCTTACCAGTCCTGGTATCTTAGTCAGTGTTCCATTGCTGTGAAGAGACACCGTGACAATGGCAACTCTTATAAAGGAAAGCATTTAATTGGGGCTGGCTTACAGTTCAGAGGTTTAATGTATTGTCAGCATGGTGGGAAGAATAGCAACAGGCAGCAGACGTGGTGCTGGAGAATGAGCTGAAAGTTCTACATCCAGATCCGTAGGCAGCAAGAAGACAGAAACTGGGCCTGGCTTGGGCCCTTGAAACCTCAATGCACATCCCCAGTGACACACTTCCTCCAATAAGGACATACCTTCTCCAGAAAGGCCACACTCCTAATCCCTCTCAGACAGTGCCATTCCCTGATGACCAAGTGTTTTATTTAGGGTTTCTATTGCTGTGAAGAGACACCATGAAGATTGAAAAGCCCATGCCAAGCCCAGAATCTCTCTCTCTCTCTCTCTCTCTCTCTCTCTCTCTCTCTCTCTCTGCCTGCAGATCAGGATGTAGCTCTCAGCTACCTCTCCAGCACCATGCCTGCCTGCCACCATGCTTTTTCCCATGATGATAATGGACTAAAACTCTGAAACCATAAGCAAGGCTCTAGTCAGATGCTTTCTTTTGTAAGAGTTCCTTGGTCATGGTGTCTCTTCACAGAACAGTAACTAAGACAGAAGTTGGTACCAGGGACTGGGATGTTGTTGTGATTGGCCTGGCCATGCTGTTGTTTGGAGGAATATGGAAAACTTTGGGACTTTGGACTAGAAAAGTAGTTGGACACTTTAAGTGGGACTCAATGGGTCATCCTAGTAAGAGCATAGAAGACAGTGTGTTAATACCACCAGGTAATAATAAGACCATTACCATAATTTTTGAGTCAAATTTGAAGCAAGCTTTATTAAATATTGGCCACGACCATGGATACTGGCCAGGTCCATATCTGGCATTCCCAGAGTATAGCTCCAAATTATATTAGACAGGGGCTTATAAAGGCATAACCCACAAGGCTATGTACTTCCTGCCTTCATCCAATCAGGGGCAAGTATACATCCTGACATACTTCCTGCCTATGTACCTCCCATCTACATGTGATCAAGCACATCCTGTGCAGTTGGGGCAAGCAAACTTGCTTAGAAAAGTGAAAACACTTGGCTTGTTATCTTACGTGAACAACAAGCCTCAGCACTCCAGGAAGTTATCTGTCCTTGGGCAAGTGGGGCTTACAGGTTAGAGGCATTTTTGTTTTATGGATCTTTTAAGCACAGTACTTTAAACTTAAAACATAACTTTAGCCATCACAAGTGCTGAGGGCAATTTAAACTGTAGGGGCCAAGCTCAAGAACTGTCAGAGGGGAATAACACTAATATGTGGCTTAGAGACCATTCTTTCAATATTTTGGCAAAGAATGTGGCTACTTTTTGCCCTGGCCCTAAAAATCTGCCTGAAGATAAACTGAAGACTTTTAGATTAATGGTGATGGCAGAGGAGATTTCAAGATGGCTAGTATTGACTGTATTACATAGTTATTACTAGCCAGTCTTATGCAGATCTATAATGAAAAGGAGCAAGCTGAGCAAGGAAAAATGCAAAATGTACAGTTTGAAGAGAAAAGGAGCACCAGAAAATGTAATGTTGGAGCTAGGTCCAGTGCTCAAGGAGATAAATAGTTTAAAGAAAAGCCTGATTCAAAATGGAATAAAGGGAGTGATGACCTCAGGGTAAGACTCCATCCAGCTAAGCTTCCAAATTGTTCAAAAGAATGAAAGGAACTTTGTAGCTAGAGTTTTCCTGCCTGGCCCACAGTCAGGACAAATCTCTGTCACCGGCCAGTCCCACAGCCGCTCAGACCCAACCAAGTAAACACAGAGACTTATATTGTTTAAACTGTTTGGCCTAATGGCTCAGGCTTCTAGCTATTTAGTTCTTATATCTTAAATTAATCCATTTCTAAAAATCTATACCTTGCCACATGACTTGTGGCTTACCGGCATCTTCATATGCTGCTTGTCATGGCGGCTGCTGGCAGTGTCTCTCTCTGCCTTCCTGTTTTCTCCATTCCCCTCTCTGTTAGTCCCGCCTATACTTCCTGCCTGGCCACTGACCAATCAGTGTTTTGTTTATTGACCAATCAGAGCAGTTTGACATACAGACCATCCCACAGCAGAACGCTTGGGATAAAAGTGAAGGAAACCATCAAGGACAGAAAGCTGATGCGAATGTATTTGAACAAGGGGATCATGTCCCAGTGCCGGCAAGCAGCAGAACTCTTCTCACAGTTGGGCATGATCATCTATCAAGCACAGCTCCCAATACCTCCCGCTGAAAGCAGATGCCATGGTTTGGGAATGGTCTGAGTGTGTCTGCTGAAGGTGTACATCACGAGGCATGATCCTGAGTGTGGTGATGTTAAAGAGCTGGAAATTGCAAGCAGTGGGGCCTAGTCTGACTTAATCAGGTTTGGGGAGCTCTACCTCTGAAGGGATTAACACAGGTCTTGGGGGGACTGGATTAGTTCCTGAAGATTGGGATACTGTGAAAAGAACAGGCCTGGGTCCTTCCTCAGTTTCTTGCTTCCATTTTTAACACTTGACTTTCCCTCTTTTTTTTTTTTTTTTTTTTGGTTTTTTCAAGACAGGGTTTCTCTGTGTAGCTTTGCGCCTTTCCTGGAACTCTCTCTGTAGCCCAGGCTGGCCTTGAACTCACAGAGATCCGCCTGCCTCTGCCTCCCAGTGCTGGGATTAAAGGCGTGCGCCACCACCACCCGGCGACTTTCCCTCTTTACATACATACTCTAACCATAATGCCGTCCACCATGAAATTCCTCATCAGAGACAAGAAGATATCAGTGCAATGCTCTTGACCCTCTAGAACTCTGAACTAAATAAAAGTCCTTTCTCAATAAAGTGCCCAGTCTCTGAGACTTGTTGTAGTAACAGAAATGCGGTGGACCCCCAGTTACTCTCTGGTTCATCACTGTGGATTGTTTTTCGTGGTGTTTAATCCAAAGATCCTTCTGTTGGGGCTGAAGAGATAGACCGGCAGTTAAGAGGATGTTACAACCCTGCAGAGAACCTGAGTTTAATTTCCAGCATCCATAAAACTGAGAGGCTCACAACCACCTGCAACTCCAGCTCCAGGGTATCTGACTCCTCTGGCCTCCTTGGGGAGGCATACACACACACACACACACACACACACACACACACACACACACACACACTTTAAAATAATATAAATATTTTAAAGCTCTACTTGTCTTAGTTATTTACTTATCTGGGTGGACACCCCCAACTAGAATCTAAGCCCATGAAAGTGGGAACCTAGTCTCATCCTGTTGTTCACTTTCTCTCTACCTCCCAGCACCATGCCTGGAGCACTGGACACTCCATATTGGTGGAAGACATACCAGGTGCTGCTACATGACTTAGACACCTGACCCTGTAACACAACTCTACTCTCACATTCCAAAAGAACCTGAAGTCCAGCAGATCCATCAGAGCTGTGTGTCTGGCCCTGTCTTCCCGTACTCATCCGGGCAGACAGTCAGAATGTAAACTGGCTCCAGGAGCTGAGAGAAGTCGAAATGCAGAATTAGCGACCACTCACCTCCATAAATAGGACTCCCTATTGCTCCTGGTATTAATCCTGGTTCCAGGCACCTCCACTTCAATTAAGACTTGGCACATTTCGAAATACCTCTGAACAGCAGGACATTGATTGAATTTGAGGTGCTGGGAAGCCAAATGGAAAATATAATAGTAAAACCACTAGTCCTCTCACGTTGTAGTGAAAAGCTTGAACAGACAACTATTACACCTCCTTTAATGCTCTGTTCTGTTCCAAATTAATCTGGACTAAGTACAGGAACTTGGACTGTTTTTAACTCTCCCATGAGGTGTCTATTCTGACTCTTGATCTGAGGTCACAGTTTGTCTCTCAGCCGTATTCCTCACAGGATTTGTGGATGTCAAAGGTGTGTTTGAATTATGCAAATGGTGGTCTGCATGCACTTTTCAAAAATAAAATATCTGAGCAAATATGTCATTATATACATTAAATACCCTGCTTTGGTCATACAAATTATGATACACTCAATTTGATAACAGCAAAATACTGTTCAGTCATTAAAAAAGTGGTGAGTCAGTACTCATTCATACAGAAACATACTCAGGATATGGTGTTAAATATAACGTCTCTCTCTGTGCATGTGTACAGATGTATTTCCTTCCTTCTCCCTGCCCCTCCCCCCACTTTCTCCCTCTGAGACACGGTCTCACTATGTAATGTTAGGATTCTGCCACTCCAGCTATATGTGCACATGTGCACTTCAGCAGCTAAGCAAGGGGTCTTATGTCTTGCATCATCAGTGTGCTGTGTGATTGCACAAATGTGCACAGTGAGGTCATGAAATCAGCGCATGGGTGGCGTAGCTCTGTAAGCCCACCTGCGCATGTGCAGGGGAATCCTTAAAAAGCCGGTCACAGACTCCTCCCCTCTCTTCTGCTCTCTCCTCCTCCCCACCCTCTCTCTCCTCCACAGGTGTCTCTGCCCCAGGCCTGGCCACGCTGTTTTCTGTCCCCCCCCCCTTCTTCCTAATAAAGCTCTGATACTGGATTTTGTCGTGCCTCTGACCTTTCTTGAACAGTAACCAGCACCACTGATTTAAAACCAACGGGTCGCCCTAGCTAGCCTGGAACTTGCCTTGTAGGTCAGGCTGTCCTAAAATTCACAGAGATCTGCCTGTCTCTGCAGACCCCAAGTGTTCGGATTAAAGGCTTGTTCCGCTTTGCCCATTTGTGTGTGTGTGTGTGTGTGTGTGTGTGTGTGTGTGTATGTGTTTGTTGTTTTGTTTTTCAAGACACAGTTTCTCTGTGTAACCCTGGCTGTCCTGGAACTCACTCTGTAGACCAGGTTGGCCTTGAACTCAGAGAGCCACCTGCCTCTGCCTATAAGTGATAGGATTAAAGACAAACACCATAGGGTTTCACATAATCCTGTGCTGGCTTTGGACTCTATAGTGGTATTTTATTTGTACTGAAATGTGATTTTATTTGTATGTTAATAAATAAAGTTGCCTAGGGGTCAGAGCTATTAGCAAGCCATAACGAAAGCCGGTTGTGGTGGTGCACGCTGGTAGGATTTGCTGAAGGAGGCGCATGCCTTTAATCCCAGCACTTGGTAGGCAGAACTAGGTAGATCTCTTTGTGTTCAAGGATACAGCCAGCATTGGAGACACATGCCTTTAATCTCAATACCAACCATAGAAGAGCTGGAGTGACCTACAGACAGGCAGTGACGAGACGGTCATGTGGTTGGGTTTATAACCAATGAGAAGGCAGAACAGGAAGTCTTTATAAGACAAACACACAGGAAGTAGCTCCCTTTTCGGAGAGGTCTCCTGGCTGAAGAGGCTAGCTGAAGCAGGCGGGTAAGGCTCTTAGCTCTGACCTCTTGGGCTTTTATCTTTACATTGGCTCTGTGTTTCTTATTTAATAAGACGGTTTAATAAATCAACAGGACTCCCAATGTGACCTTGAGTTTCTGATTCTTCTACTTCCTTCCTCCACCTCCGAATTGTTGAGATCACAGGTATGTACATCACGTATTTTCTTGTGAGCACAGACTGTTATTGCAAAGAGACTCAAAATCATCTGTGGAGACAGAGGGTCTACAATAGCAGTTGACAGAATACACTAGGTGCTTGTTTTCTCTCAGCCATCTCACAAAGAGCTTCTCCTAGGCCCCTGTTGGGAACAGCCAAAAAGCACCTTGCTCCAAGTGCTGCCGTTTGTAACTTCAGATTCCATTTTACCTGTAGGTTGAAACAAGGCTAGGAACCTTCCAATGACTGACCCACCTCCTCCTTAAACCGTATAAATAGTCGTTATGCATCTTTAGTTCTCTAGAAACATGAGGGCTATTCTCAACAACAGAAACATGGACAAATGAATCTGATTGGTTGGACTGAAACGCTTGCCTTGCATGTCGGTTGACAATTACGGAACACTCAAGAAAAGCCCCTGATCTTTGATTTCTGATTGGTGACAATTTTAACTGTAGCTTGGCAACAAATATTTGTGATTTTTGTGCTTAAATCCTTGCTTCAACTGGTATTCGGGTCTCAGTTCAGCTCTCAAGTCTATTCTGTGGCCCTGATTAATCAGCGCCCCCCCACACCCACACACACACCTCTCTCCTTCGTTTGTGCTGCCCTGCATTAAATCTTGCTTTGTGTTAACCTCTTGTGTCTGCTTGGGTTGATTCAGTGCCTCGGACCACAACACACCTGCTTAATCTCCACAGTAACCCGAAGAGGGAGATTTTATGATTACCTTGCACATACAGATCAGGAAACTGAGGATAAAAGAGACAAATTATAACAACTTTGGTGTCTTACACTATTTAAGATATCTTTAAAACCCTCTGTTTTTATGTTTTATTTATTTGGATGTGTGTAATTTTTTTCTTTTTCTTTTTCTTTTTTTTACTCTTTGCTCTTTGGGGGCCCGCCACCCAGCTCCCAATACATGGAGACTTATTCTTACTTATGAATGCTTAGCTTTAGCTTGGCTTGTTGCTAGCCAGCTTTTCTAACTTAAATTATCCCATCTACCTTTTGCCGCTAGGATTTTGCCTTTCTCTAGTCTCTATGTCTTCCTTCTTTTTTTTTTGGTTTTTTCGAGACAGGGTTTCTCTGTGTAGCTTTGCGCCTTTCCTGGATCTCACTCTGTAGACCAGGCTGGCCTCGAACTCACAGAGATCCGCCTGGCTCTGCCTCCCGAGTGCTGGGATTAAAGGCGTGTGCCACCAACGCCCGGCTATGTCTTCCTTCTTACTTTGTCACTGTCTGTGACTGGGTGGCTGGCCCCTGGTGTCCTCTCTCCTCCTTTTCTCACTCCTTCCTCTTCTTCCTCAGCCTAGATTTCTCCTCCAATTCATCCTCTCTGCCTGGCAGCCCCGCCTATCCCTCTCCTGCCTAACTATTGACCATTCAACTCTTCATTAGACCAATCAGGTGTTTTAGACAGGCAAAGTAACACAGCTTCACAGAGTTAAACAAATGCACCATAAAAGAAAGCACCACATCTTTGCATCATTAAATTGTAGTGCATTCCTGCTGAGTTCCTGGCCTGGTTCCAGAGAGCAGCACCTAGCCCTAATCCTTCCCTTGTTTAACCACACCTTTTGTTTCTCTTATCACCCTATGTGAATCTTGTTTGAGAGTCAAGAATCAGAGAGTCCCTCAAGGATCAAAGGTGTGGGAGCCCACAACTGACTCAGTTTCCCAGTTTGAATCTGATTGTCTCTTCAATCCGCACGCTTCTACCCAGCTACCCAGCTGACTGTCGGCAGGCTCTGACACAAAGGCCTATGCAAAACTTGATTCAGGAAACCCCAAAAACCATGGTACCTGATAAATCAAGTAATTTGCACTTGGCATTTGGTCTCTGGGAGCTCCTTTTAGATTGCTTTGAAGGTACGGAAATTAACTATCTAAACTGTAAAAAAGAGTAAATAAATATGCCCTAGGCGAAGGGAAAGTGCTTCAGTCCTTCGAGGATGGACCCCCCTGCAGCTATGAAAGGCTAGATTCATTCTTAAGACGCCTCTGAGTTAAGATTCCACAGATCCACGTGAACCCACATACCCGTGTCGTGACATACAGATACAATTAAACAAATATTCCACAGCATAAATGAATGTAACACATCTTAAAATAATATTCCACAACAGATGTGTGTGCATGATTGTGTGTGTGTCATGGCACAAATGTAAAAGTTAGTTAGAAGACAGTCTCAGATGTCTATTCTGCTGTCTACCTTGTTTGAGACATGGCTCTTTTGATGTTCACCACTGTGTCTGCCAGTCCAGCTGAGCTTCCAGAGAGTCCTATTCCCACCTCCCTGTAGCATGGCTGGGATGACCAATGAGCACGACTGCATCTGGCTTTTCTGTGGGTTGTGGGGGTCCAAAGCAGACACTGTCCACTGAGACATTTCTCCAGACTTGTTTTTAAACCTTATAAACAAACTACCTGGGAGGTGATGGTGCACGCTTTTAATCCCAGCCTTGAGAGGTAGAGGCAGGAGGATCTCTATGAGTTCAAGGCCATCCTGGTCTACAGAGGGAGTTCCAGGACAGTCAGGGCTATACGGAAACCCTGTCTCCAAAAACCAAAACAAAAAGCAAAACAACAACAACAACAAAAAAATCAAAAACCAAAACAAAAACCAACAATAACTAAACCTTTCCCTTTTCTGGCATATCAAAACTGAGAGGAACATGGAAATGTTTAACTTCTTTTGTGGCAGTGAGGGCATACTCAGGTCGTATGCCCTCCCTCTCCCCCTCCCCCATAGCCTCCAGTGAGGGTAGTCACCAAGTTTCTCAATGCATATGCAGAGCTCAGCAGAAGCGGGGCAGAGAGACAGCAAGGCAGCTAGGAGGCCCTCAGGAAAAAGGTACTTGAGATTGTTCTCCTGATTGTAGGTGACAGCACAGGAAGCCTTACAAGCTGCCCTCACTGCGACCTTTACCCAGCAGCTCCTGGGTAAGACCTATTATTAAACACTGGTGATGTGAGACCTCCCACGAGCATTTGCTTGACATCTCCAACAGCCGTAAACTTGACTTGTCCCATTTTAATAATTCGGTATTTTATAAAATTGTGTCCCACAGACACAACAAGAACCTGAAAGATGGAGTCTC
>CABHPP010148311.1:16864-29659 GCA_902168425.1 Peromyscus attwateri
GTACAAATTTTAGGAGGGCTCGTGAGACTCCATCTTTCAGGTTCTTGAAATCTATCATCTTCAAGACAAGAGACTAAATGTCTTAGTTACTTTTGTGTGCTTCAAATGGGGAAGATTTATTTGTTTATTATCGTCATTTCAGAGGTCCAGTCTAGCATGGCGGGGAAGGCCTGGTGGAGAGAGCAGCTTTACGTCAGAGAAGTCAGGAAGCAGAGATGAACGGGAAAGAGCCAGAGACAAGATACCCAGTGACCTACTTCCTCCAGCTCAGCTCTGCCTCCTAAAGCTCCCAGAACTTCTCTAAACAGTTCTGCCAGTTGGGGACCTACTGAAGGAGACATAAGCCTTTGGAAGGAGTTTCATAGTCAAACCATAACATCTGGGCAGTGTGTAAATTAGGAAAATAATGTAGTTCAGCTTGTGTGTGTTTGTGGCGTGTGTGTGTGTGTGTGTGTGTGTGTGTGTGTGTGTGTGTGGTGTGTATGTGCATGGTGTGTGGTATTTATATGTGGAGGTGATGTGTGTGTGGTGTGTATGTGTATGTGCATGGTGTGTGTGTGTGATGTATATGTGGTATGTGTATGTGTGATGTGGTGTGTGTGTGTGTGTGTGTGTGTGTGTGTGTGTGTGTGTGTACATACAACACATATAAGCCTGGTGTGGAGGCAGAGAGAGGGTGTCTGTCCCTTTGAAACTAGAGTTATTGTAAGCTGCTGTGTGAGTGTTGGGAATTGAATCTATGTCCTTTGCAAGAGCCGAAAATGCTCTAAACTGCTGAGCCATCTCTCCAGCCACCACCTGCCTCCCATAACACTTTCTAAAATCCTAGGATGCTGGCTGAGCAGTCAGCCTGGTGGGTGGGGGTGGCCATTCTAATCCTGTGTATGGAGAGTTATTGCCTCCCCAGCAGATGCTCCCCAGGCAGCTGGGCATTGGTCCCTTCTGTTCCTAGCAAGTATCTCTTCAGTGAAGCACTGAACCCTTCACATGACAACAAAAATATGAGATTCAGGCTAACGGAGTGACCAGTCACCTGCTCATCCTGTCTAGGCTCCCTGAGATTCTGCGTCAAGATACAAACGCAGAGCATCACGAGGGAAGATGTTTTGTTTTGTTTTGTTGTCATGTGATCATTGTATGGAAGTATTTCTGGGCTCCCTGTAGCACCTCTCCACGGTACAGGCAACAAGGGAGGGAAGAGTCTCTGTCAATCAAGAGTGTCACTTCCTGGTGTCTGGAGCTGGAGCACTGCACACCCTATTGGCCCCTGAGCCCAGCCCTGTAGTCACCCCACAGCCCTGCCTTGCAGGAGGATACGGTTCTGTGCTCTGTAATTAGTTAATGAACTGTCTTAATGGTATTTTTGTATTCATTCAACCTCCATCCTTGGGGTGTAATGGTATTGTAGGTTATTTTTAAAACATGATTGTATCCAAATAGAGTTTGCATCAGCAGAGACCATGGTTGTAGTCATCCTGCTATCCCTGGTGGGTCCAAGCTGTGCTATAAACTGCCTCGTGAGTTCTAGCAGGAGCAGTCAGACTGTCTCCATTTCTCCAGGGCCTTCTCAGCCAGAAGCCACTAGCCCTCTAAAATGGAAAGTAGTAAAAGCAGTTTATGGCCTGGATCCTGTGGGCCACGGTTTAGAACAAATTGTTTTCAAGAGCTCTGATCATCATCTTTGGATGAGAATGGGTTCTTCTTTATCTTGACAAGAAAATCCTGACTCTTAGTCTTGTCTTCTTTTACCACCTTTTTTGGAAATACTAGAGAGTTACAGTTAGAAATACGAGCATGGGGTCCTGGAGTGCAGCCCAGTGGTAGAGCTAGTGTGCACAAAGCGCCTACTATGTGCAAAGCTCTGGGTTCCATCCCCAGCATATTCTTCCTCCCCTGCCCGCAACAGCCCAGCCGTAGCTTAATGAACATCTCAAGCTTCCGTTTCTTTCATTTCTTCCTCAAATGGAGATCTTCGCTGTTCTTAGCTTCCTTTCTTTGTGGTGATAAAGTATTCTGACAAAATTAATCTGAGAGAAAGAACGGCTTCCTTTTAGTTCACAGCTCCAGGCGGCAAGCTATCACCACAGGGAGATCTAGGCAGCAGGAGCTTGAGGCAGATGGTCATATTATGATGGTAGTCAGAAGAGGGTAATGAATTCATGCACGCTAGTGCTCGGCTCACTTTCTCCATTCTAAGTATTCTATTTACTTATTATCTATGTGTAGATGTGTATGTTTGTGTGTGTATGTGTGTGTGTATGTGTACATGTGTATGTTTGTGTGTGTATATGTATTTATGTGTGTACATTCGTATGTATATATGTGTGTGTATGTATGTATGTATATATGTGTGTACTTGTGTATGTGTGTATATATATATATATATATGTATGTGTGTGTGTGTGTGTACATATGTATATGTGTGGGCCTGAAAGAGCTTCATGTGTATCATGTGCATGCAGGTGCCCTCAGAGACCAGAAGACCGTGTTATAACTATAACTGGGTTATAGACAGTTGTGATCTGCTCAGCGCGTATGCTAGGAACCTAACTTGTGTTCTCTGGAAGGGGAGTAAACATTTTTTTTTAATGTTTTTTCCAGATGGAGTTTCTCTGTGTAGCCCTGGCTGTCCTGGAACTCTGTAGACTAGGCTGGCCTCAAATTCACAGAGATCCACCTGCCTCTGCTTCCTAAGTGCTGGAGTTAAAGGCATGCGCCGCCACCACTGCCCCATGCCACTCTTTTTTTTTTAATATTTATATTTATTTATTTATTATGCATACAGTGTTCTGCCTACATCCCTGCAGGTCAAAAGAGGGCACCAGATCTCATAATAGATGGTTGTGAGCCATCATGTGGTTGCTGGGAATTGAACTCAGGACCTCTGGAAGAATAGCCAGTGCTCTTAACCTCTGAGCCATCTCTCCAGCCCCACATTTCTCCATTTTATACAGCCCAGGATCCCCTGTCCAGGGAATGGTCCCACTCAAAACTAAGATGAGTCTTCCCACATTGATTAACATAATCAAAATAATCTCCCACAGGCATGTCCAGAGGCCCATCTCCCAGGTGGTTCCAGATTCTGTGGACAGTTAACACCATCATAGCCGAAGTCATTGTGATGAGTTGAAGTACTTCATTGTTTATCAGAAGTCCAGCCCTATTCCAAGTGTGGTCCATGCACCGCTCATGACATCGCCATGGTGACTCTGAAAGTGTTCGGTGTTGTAACCAGACACTTTCATCTACTTTTAATATCAGTAAACTGAGTCCTGGAGACACTCAGTAACTTCTAAGTTCACATACAGCAATCGAGAGAGTCAGGATCCAAATCCAAGAGTCTGGTTTTTAGGGCCTAAACATTAACCACCCTGTTGTTCTCATAAGGTTGTTACAAGAACACCATGAGAGCTGGGTGGTGGTGGCACACGCCTTTAATCCCAGCACTCAGGAGGCAGAGGCAGGCGAATCTCTGGGAGTTTAAGGCCAGCCTAGGCTACAGAGTGAGTTCCAGGAAAGGCTCCAAAGCTTCACAGAGAAACCCTGTCTCGAAAAAGACAAAAAAAAAACAAAAAAAACCCAAAAAACAAAAAAACACCATGAGACTCACTAATAAATATTTACCCCATGCCAAGCCAAAGCTCACAAACTGTGTTAAGCACATCTCTGGCAGACACTGCATGCTAGCTGGGAAGATTATCCCCTCAAAGCTTTCAGTACAACCCTTGAAACAAGGCCTTTACCCAGTCCCCCATGTGGAGCTGTAGACTTTTTTCCATAGTATTTCAATTGTGTGTATGCAAGTTGGAATGTTCCCACAAGATTATCAGTTCTCTAAAGGTAAGATCAATCTCTGTTCCCATTTTGTGTCTTCTAACCCCTTACACAGAGTAGGAATTTAATACTTACTGAAGAAATGGAATTATTGGTATTACATACAAATGCTTGCACTGAAAACCTGCTTTAACCATGTATCCCTGCACCCACTTCAAGGCGGCTCATGTGTGCTTGGTGGGTTGGTGTTGGTGTTGCCCACAGGCCTCAGCTTCCCTCTGAGTCTCCACACAGACTGCATGGATGCCTTCACCACATAGTAGCTGGCTTCCCCTTGAAACAGGGAATGGAGAGACAGGAATGGAACCTGCCCAGTCTTCTGTGATCTGTCTTGGAAGTCACAACCATCACTTCTGCAGTGTCCCAGGAGGAACACATGCCAGCCTTTTATTGTTTTCATTTGTTTGTTTTCAAGCAGAGATGCCTGTAGCTCAGGTTGGCTTCAAATCCACTAGATAGCCCAGGCTGGCCTTGAACTGCTCATCTTCTGCCTCCACCTCTTAAGAGCTGAGATTACAGGCCATCTCATCAGCCCCCATCATGGCACAAATCAGCACAAATCAGCACAAATCAGCACAAATCAGCTTTATTCAATGTGAAAAAAGATTAGCAAAGGTGGATGCCAGGAGGCGATGATTACAAGGGCCTCTTGTAGATTGGCGTCTACCTAGGGAGACTGGTCTTGGAAATCAAGAACAGTCCAAGAGCCCAGCTGGACTTTCCTAAGACAAGTGCATCCCAAGAAGCAAGGCAGCTCTGTGCACTCAGAGAGATCCTGAATTTACTCTCCTGTTCCCTATCGGGGACTAGGGGGGTCCAGCCCCTCGATAGTCCCCTCCCAGGGTCCGGGAAGAATCTACAACCAGCTGATGAAAATCTTTGATGAAAAGAAATGAATCTATGTACACGAAACTCCTTAGTTCATACACTTTATTATTCTGTGATAGTTCTCTCTCTACAAGCTTATACTCTGCTCTCATGTCTAGCTCCTTTCTTGCCTGATTTCTCTCTATATTTATCTACTGCTCCCTCTTAAGTTCTATCTTAATTCCTTCATCTAGTTCTGTCCCTTCTAGGTTCTCATCTATCTAGTTCTTTCCCCTATCAGCTCCTCTCTCATCTGTGTCTTCCTCATCTTGTTCTTCCCCATCTGGCTCTTCCTCATCTTCCATCTCGTTCCTCTAGTACTCTCTTCTAGTCCTTCAATCTAGTTCTTCCCCATCTCAGTTTGTTCCTCTCAAGTTCTTACCCATCTAGTTCTTCCATTCTCTTTTCTCTTCTCTGTCCTGTGCTCTGGAAGTCCCGGTATATAAAGGGAGGATCCGAGTTAAATTGTGTAAAGCTATTACTTAACGTCCACCTCTCCTAGGCGGTGTCTCCTTGTGGAATTTACCTTAAGTCAGGAGACTTGCATGTGGGCTGCTATCATTGTTAGTCCTCGGAAGATGGGCACCCACCTGGGCGGTGTCTCCTTGTGGAATTTAAGTCAGGAGACTTGCATGTGGGCTGTTATCATTGTTGTCCTGGGAAGTTGGGTGCCCACCTGGGTGGTGTTTCCTGTAGTCCTTGAAGGTGGCTAAGGGAGATATCTGATTCCAGAGAAAGCCTTTCTCCAGGCTGTTCTCCAAATACCTGGAATGAGTATGTCCAGAGAGTAATCAATCCACACTGTTAGCCCTTCTTAGGGAAAAGTCAATTGGGAAAACTATGAAGGCACACATGATTTTCATAACAGAATACAGCTGATATATAACAAGCCAAGTAACACCAAAAGCTCCTTGGGATTTGGCTTCCTCTGGAGGAATTCCCTGATTCCTCCAGGTAGTGACTTTGCCATAACCAACGGAGTTCTTATGATATATTCCTGCAGCCTGCAGCAGTTCCCTTCTCATGTTACTCAGCCCCTGGCCCCTTGCCCCTGGCCCCTGGCCCTTGCCCCTGACCCCTGACCCCTGGCCCCTGACCCCTGACCCCTGGCCCCTTGCCTCTCCTGATAGTTCTCACATGTCTTTGCTTGGATTCCTGAAAGTAGAGCCTATGGCTCAGTTCATCTTTCTTTGAGGGGGGTGGCGATCACCACAGGTTCCATGCTAATCCAGGTTGGTTTCCAAGGGCCCAGTCCTACTCTGGAAAAGAGGGGGTTAGGATTCACAGGTCCGAAATAGAGGGACTTCAGCCCTGGACATTGGTCCTAAAAGTCTTGCAGAGATGAAATGGCAGGTGTGAAAGAGGTCAGGCTGTGTAACCTGTCCAGTAATTGCTAATGTGTCAGATGGGGGAGGCAAAGAAATGGATTCCTAGCCTCTCTGTACAGAGAGGAAGACAGGCATCCAAATCATTGGGGAACAGTAAAACTGTACTGGAAGTATCCATGGCATTACGGGTAGAGAGGAGCCCTCTCCTAGGAACATGGAGGCCACGCCCCCGAGAAGACCCTTGATGGGTAAGATAGAGTCTGCCAGATGAAGAACAGGGAAATCACATGACAAGCAGGAAGGAAGCTGCAGGAGGTGTTGTGGGAAAGCTGAGATGTCACATGCAGGACTGGGGGGGACAGGAGCTGAGAGGGAAGTCAACGGCAAGGCCAGCTAGGGTGACACTGCATTAAGCTTGTTGGTTTTAGCCAGCTCTCGGGCTCTGTCAAGCAGTGGGGACCCACTTGAGGGACCTGCAACATGAGTGAAATTGCGTGGAGTTCCAGTGAGTGTGTGGCTAACCGGACAGCAACCCAGAAACGGAAGCCGGGCCTAAGACATCCTTGGACCCAAGATACACAAAAGCACCCTTCCCGGCAGCATCGTGCTCACAGGGGACAGGGTATAGCTTTTTGGAATGCTGCATTCTCCATCCCAGAAGGTCACCTAGCTTGTAAGAAATAATGACCACTTCTCTGCTTGTTTCTGCTAACAGCCATCTCTGCAGACCTAACTCCGCAGGCATCCATATTAAGCAAAGCTGCTTTGTTAAACACCAAAAGGTCACATCTGCATAATGAAGAGACTTCCCCGGAAGCCTAAGAAAAGTCTCCTCACCAGTCCCTGTCACCAGACAACCCAAGCTCCTGCAGCCTGACCACTTCCTAGCGGAGTGTCTGGACAAGGGACCCCTTTGTGGAGTTGGGGACACCAATAATCATGTCCTAGCAGGCTGGAATTCACACATAAGAGAGTGAAGTCTGAGTGTGCCTGCCTGTAGACTGCCTTGTTTACATGTCCTAGAGCCAATTGTACACTTTGCCAACTGTCTTAGTCACAGTTCAGTTGCTAGGAAGAGACACCAAGACCAAGACAACTCTTATAAGAGAAAGCATTTAATTGGGGGCTTGCCTACAATTTCAAAGGGTGAGTCCATTATCAGTCGTGATGGGGAACATGACAGCAGACATGGTATGCTGGAGAAGTAATTGAGAGCTACGTCCTGACCTGCAGCCAGAGAGGGATGGGGGAGAAAGCATGGGCTTTTGAAACCCAAAAGCCCACCCCCAGTGACACAATTCTTCCAACAAGGCCTCACCTGCTCCAACAAGACCACACCCCCTAAACCTTCTAATCCTTTCAAATAGTGTTATTCCCTAGTATTCAAATATATAAGCCTATGGGGGCCATTCTTATTCAAACCACCACATCAACCACCTTTTTAGAGACTTAAAAGGCAAAAGCATATTCTTTTTTTTTAAATAATTTATTTTTATTGTATGTGTATTGGTGTTTTGCCTGCATGTATATCTGTGTGAGAGTGTTGGATCCCCTGGAACTGGAGTTACAGACAGTTGTGAACTGCCATGTGGGTGCTGGGAATTGAATCTGGGTCCTCTGGGAGAGCAGCCAGTGCTCTTATCCGCTGAGCCATTTCTCTGGGCCCCCAAAAGCATATTCTTTAGAGACACAGCTTGCTTTGGTGAGGATAAGGATACTGTTTGGGGAACAGTAAAACTGTCCTGGAAGTATCCATGGCATTACGGGTGGAGAGGAGCCCTCTCCTAGGAACATGGAGACCATGCCCCCGAGAAGACCCTTGATAGGTAAGATAGAGTCTGCTAGATGAAGAACAGGGAAATCACATGACAAGCAGGAAGGAAGCTGCAGGAGGTGTTGTGGGAAAGCTGAGATGTCACATGCAGGACTGGGGGGCGGGAGCTGAGCCAATTAACATTGCAGACGCCTCTGCAAGCTTCACAGCCTGGAGTTCAGAATCCATGCCCTATAGCCAGTCCACCTGGAATTACAGTCTCCTGTGCGACTGTGGGAAAGTTCCCTTAGCTCCCTGTACCTCAGTTTCCTAATCTGTAAAATGGTAGTTTAACAGCCTCCCTTTGGAACTTCTTGTCAGGATTCAGTAAGTCCTATAAGGATTAAGCTCTTAGAGGACATTATTTGGGACCTGGGGTTTAATCCCCAAGGAAAAGGAGGAGGAAGAGAAGGAGGGGGGAAAGGAGGAGGGGGAAGAGGAGGAAGTTTTATGTGGCCTATAGAAAGCTCCATGGTGGGGTGGGAAAGATGGCTCAGCAGTTAAGAGCATTTGCTACTCTTACAGAGGGCCTGAGCTCAGTTCCTAGTACCCATGGCCAACAGCTCACAATCATCTCTAATTCCAGTTCCACGGGATCTGATGCCATCTCCTGGGTTTTACAGACACCTGCACTCACGCACAGGCATACAGCCACATACACATACACACAGAGTGAAAATGAAATAAATCTTAAGAAGGAAATCTTCATAGAAGTTCTTCCTGTTAGTACACTTTGGTATAAATGAATCGATCTGCAACTGTGCTCTCATGAAGCCATCCATCCTTAATAAGTTTGTATTTGGCATTAGCTCCCACAGTGATAACAAATCGAGCTAATTAATTGGTCTCACAGAAGAAGCTATCCCATCCATCACTGAGGTCTGTGGCTTTTTGCTCTGAAATGTGCTTTGACTCCATCTGATTCTTTCCCTGGTAGGTGAGAACTAAGTCCCAAAGCGTAAGTTCTGGTTCTCCAGTTGCAAATGGTGTGGCACTGGCTAATTTAAAAAAAAATTTTTTTTAAATAAATTTTTTAAAAATTTGTTTATTTTGGGCTGGAGAGATGGCTCAGAGGTTAAGAGCACTGGCTGCTCTTCCAGAGGTCCTGAGTTTAATTCCCAGCAACCGCATGGTGGCTCACAACCATCTGTAGTGATATCTGGCGCCCTCTTCTAAGCGTGCAGGCAGACATGCAGGCAGAACACTGTATACATAATAAATAAATCTTTAAAAAAATTTTGTTTATTTAATCCCAGCATTTGGGAGGTAGAGGCAGGAGGATCTCTGTGAGTTCAATGTCAGCCTGGTCTACAGAGTGAGTTTCAGGACAGCCAGAGTGATTACACATAGAAACTCTGTCTTTAAAAAAAAAAGGTTTATTGATTATTTTTATTTCTATGTATGAGTGTTTTGCTTGCATGTATGTTTTTATACTGTGTGTACCTGGTGACCATGGAGGCTAGAAGAGGGTAACAGATCCCCTGGAACTGGAGTTAAGGGTGGTTGTGGGCCACCATGCGAGTGCTGGGAACCAAACCTAGGTCCTCTGTAAATGCTCTTAACCACTGAGCCATCTCTCCAGTCCCTTGGGTGATTTCCTTAACCTGTATGAGTCTGTGTTCTCTATTAGTCAAACATGATAATGATGCCCTTTTCCTAGGGACTTAGAAGGACAGAGTGAGAGTGTACTGCCAATAATAATTGGCTGAGAGTTCTTTTGCTCTATTTGGATGGCAATCTTGAACAGGCAGGGACCTTTATATAAATGAGAAAGAACCAGATGATTGGCATTTTCTCCCACATCAAACTGACCAGCCTGCTATTTGAACCAAATAGTAAGTTGCCACTGAGTAGCATATGCATCAGTTGCCCTTGCCAGCCTGGTGACCAGTGCCCGGGATAGTGCATGGACTTGCACTCAAGGGCCAGCAGGCCTCTTTCAGAGGGTATAGTTGTCACATGGGCTACACGCAAGGCTAACACCCCCTGCTCTGGTGTGAGTAGGACTTGGCATCCTGCAGTCAAAAAATAAGACAGTGGGATGGTGTGGTGGTTTGAAAGAAATTGGCATAGGGAGTGGCACTATGAGGAGATGTGGCTTTGTTGAAGTAGGTGTGGCCTTGCTGGAGGAAGTGTGTCACTGTCAGGGTGGGTTTTGAGGTCTCCTACGCTCAAGCTACTGCCCAGTGTGGTACACAGTTGCTCCTGCTGCCTTGCAGATCAAGATGTAGAACTCGCAGCTCCTTTTCCAGCACCACATCTGCCTGCATGCCGCCATGTTGCACCATGATGATAATGGACTAGATCTCTGAAACTGTAAGACATCCCCACTTAGATGTTTTCCTTTGTAAGAGTTGCCATGGTCATGATTTCTCTTCACAACAATAGAAACCCTAAGACAGGTGGGGAATGTGAGGGACTTGAATATAATTAATCAGAAAAGCTTTAGGAAATCCTAATGGGTTTTTCTTGAATGAGGGTAAACTCCAGGCATGAATCCAATAAGATCAAACTTAAAAGGTGGAACGGTGGGACGGCTCAGTAGAGAAAGGTGTCTGTTACCAAACCTGGCCACCTGAGTTCCATCCCCCAGATCCACAGTAGACAAAGACAACTGACTCTTTTTTTGTTTTGTTTCTTGAAAAACAGATGGATGTATCCTTGGCTGTCTTGGAACTCGATCTGTAGCCCAGGCTAGTCTTGAGATCCACCTGCCTCTGCCTCCCAAGTGCTGGGATTAAAAGCGTGTGCCACCACCGCCCGGCTAGGAGAGAACTGAATCTTGCAAGTTGTCTTCTGATGTCCACATACATGTCATGCCATTCATGCACCCACAGATACACACGTGCACATAAAATAAAATACAGTAAAAAATTTCAACTCTAAAGAATCAAGAGAAAAAGATACATCAGAAATGCTTCCTTCATACAATTGCTTAAATATTTAAAATACATATCCAAATAATGATGGCCTTTCTATACTGTTTATGCACTTACTGTTATTAACATAAAAATGTCAAGAAGGGAAATAGTGCACACTGTCACAGTTCTTTCTTACTTGCAAAAAAACAATGCTTCTTTTTTATCCCTGAAAAGAGATCAGACTAAACCAGTCTGACCTGTTGGGGTGAATAGCTGCTCCCCAGTAGAAGAATGTGATCTTCAGAAACAAACATCAAATCAAAACATCTCATTAAGGATAAAATTCCAGACAGACCTAAATGAAGCCATGAAAAAGAGCTCTTCAAAATGTCATACCCTATTTTTCTAGAAAAAAAAAAAAAGGGTTCTGAGTAACTCTTTTGTTTGCTTTCACTACAATTTGGGGAAGAAACTAGCTTTTTTTTTTTTTTTTTAAGTGTTTTCAAGCTTAACCCAAGAGTATGTGTCCAACAGCCAAAATGTGGCCCAGAAACAGCAGAGCCCTTAAAAGCTTGGCTTCTAGAAAATTCTCTGATCACTGAGGATATGCCCCCAAGGTCCTATGCTATCTGTCTGTTTGTATTTAGACCCTTCACACTGATTAATGCACATGGATGCTCAGTGAATGTGAGGGTCTTGGTTCAAGAGCAAGGACATCGCTCCGATAACAAGGCAATAATAAAGAATTCTGTTTACAGCTGAAGATGAATTATTCTTCTTTCTGTCAGCTCTCCTCTCTGGGCAATGGAACCACCAGTATCTGTTTTGTAGTTTTAAGTATTGTCTGGATTGTTTACAAGTGTATATTTTGAAACATGAGGTACAAAGGTCGAAGCGGTCCTCACAACCATCATCGCCAGAGTCCTGACACTTTGGGGACAGGGTAAGGGACTAATCATGCCACAGATTGTAACTCACTAATCCCCTAACACTTATCCAGCATCAGTTTCCGCTAAGAATGAAATGAAGTTAGTCACAGGGATACACACATGCAAAGGACCCCTGCTGATGTCCTAAAGATGGAGATGTGCATTTTACACATGCTCCTTTGAGGGAGTCCAGTTGCAGCCATGACAGCTACCAGGAGAGAGACATGAGTGCCAGGGGCATCTGTGGCCCCTTGACTGGCTTCTTCCTGAACCTGGCTCTACACATTTGCTCCTGTGGATGTGTTTCCCACTCAGAAGACCCTTTCTTCTTCCCCAACCTACTTAAACTTGACCTTGATCCAGACCGTGCCCATTCATTTCCATCTCCTTCTCAAGGCCTCCCTGGTTGGAGGTATCTCTCCGATTGGCATCCCTCAACCTGACACTGTCAGGTAGCTTATTGCCTTGAAACAGGCACCCAGAAAGTGTTCTTGAAAAAAAAATTGATTCTTCACTTGGGCCTGCCACACAACTAAATTCAGGATAAAATTCAGGATAAAAACTTGGTGTCTCTTTCTCTATTTTATGTCTGTCATAAAATACGCATTTACTATGTGTCCCCTGTTTGTCCCTGTAACAGATCAGCATGCAAATCACTCAAGGAGGGTCTAACTTATTTCATCCTTCTTCAAGGCTGAAGGCACAAGGTAAGTCATTGTCCTACACCTGCAGTCACCTTAGATTCCAGGAAGAGCAAATTCCACAGGAAAGATATTCCCATCCCCCCAGACGAGGACACTTATCCACAGTGGTGAGGCTGCACCCTGGAGCAGAAGTGACCATCTACTGAGAACCAGACTATGTCCCTCAAGTGATGACCGAGACGAGGACTTCTTCAGACCACCTTGCAGAACTGACACAATGCTCAACCAGACCACAGCCTGGCCAGGATTGCCCTCCCCAGCTCCCACCTCCACCCCCATTCTTCTTCTATTGAAATCTAAACTTCATGTCAGTACCCAGAGCATGAACTCCAGCTCACTTTACATCTGTCTTCCTCTTCCCAACGTACTCACTCTGAATCAATATCCTTTCTTGGCTTTTCACTATCAAATTAGTGTGTTGGGCTGGGTGGCAGATCCTCGCTCTTTTAGAGCTGTGTG